>CAUYQU010076318.1:0-114187 GCA_963574635.1 Cheracebus regulus
AATCTTCTACCTACCCAACTTAGCGTGCCTGCCAATATCCCCCTTTTAAAGACACAAAACTTTCTTAAACCAAGCAAAGACTAAAGAGTCGATCCCAAGTGGCTATTTCTTATACCTAATGCTAAGCATGAAGGGAATGCAGGAATCACTGGCTCAGGGCACCAGGATTAGATATGAGTTCTCTACAGGCCAATGAATGCTTTTTCTCTTCTGAAGTGATGAACTTGCTGGTCCAGAATTTTCAGGCCAGAACTATACTCAGAGGCCCAGACGTTTAAACCCATTGTGACCATAAGACCTGGTGCGAAGTTTAGAGATGCCTCTGGGTTCAGATAAACACTTTAGAAAGCAGCTATTTCCACAAGGCAGGGCCCTGAGGATGAAACCATGTCCCAGTCTAGCTTCCCCAACAATAAGTTTCCATGTGATGTTTTTTCCCACTGGCTGACCTTAGAAAGCACTGTCACACTCACTGAAAGCATTAAAATAATACTTAACCTTTAAATGAGGAGAATGGGGGCTTTAATTACTTTCTTTCCCAGGATGTTTCTAAGCTCCTGTACAAAATGACAAGCACCATCACTGCAGAACAGAGTATCAGGCTGTTAGGAAAGCAAAAGTTTGACTGTAGCAAGCCAAGAGCCTCCAGGTTGCTCCTGGAAAATTAATCAAGACCCCCCTCTTTCATTTGCCCTCCTGGCATTAATTCTGGACCAGCTTCTTTCCACTCCTAACTTCGCCTTTGGCACTCATTTTCAGGGCAACTCCTGACTTCCAGGCTTGCCAACTTGTCTTGTTTTAACCAGCTCAGCTCTTAAGAGAGTTCTGGATTTTATTTAATTCTTCTGACCCTTTAGGGATTATTTCTAGTTGTAATCCAAGCCCTTTAGTGACAAACTCTTGCACTATCTTCTTGAAGTTGTCTTTATCAAGACATACAACTGCTGCTGTTGCTTCTGCCAGGATCAGTAACCAGGGAAGAGTCTGGAAACTTCCTTAGATATCAGCAATATGCATCTATTTTTACAAACAACAGAAGTCAAAACAATCTATCAACAAACTCCCAAAATAAAACACTCTCTATTGGTTACCTATGAGTACATACATATCTCGAAACTTAGTTTAGATAACAATAATAGTTTATTAGTTCTCACAGCATTTGTAGGTTAAAATTTGGGAGTAGTTGGCTGGCCAATTCTGGCTTAGGGTGTCTCATTAGGCCAAAGTTATCTAAAGGCTTCATTGGGGCTGGAGGATCTGCATCCAGAATGACTCACTCATACTGTTGGCAAGTTGATGATGGCTGTGAGTTGGGGGCCTCAGTTCTTCTACATGTTTTAAACAGGACTTGGAACATATTTATACTAATAAAACTGTTTATCAAAAATTCAAATTTAGTCCATACCAATTTGTATTTGATCCTTTATTTGTATTTGATATAGCTGACTACCCTAGCCATTATGGCACGGCCGCTGGCTTCTCCCAGAATTAGCTAACTAATAGACCAAAAGTGCTATAGAACCTTTTAGGTCTCAGTCTTCAAAGTCCTCTGCCATATTCTGCTGATCATACAGTCCAGTCCTGATCTGATGTAGGAAGGGTCCTGTGAACCACTTCTCCTGGTATTCACAGTCTTGTATAGACCCTTTTGTATAGATCAGTCTGCTGATTATACAAATCAGGACTGGATTGTATAATCAGCCTCCACATTCTCAGCTGGAAGGCTACCACCACTTCCAGCTGAGCTAACCTAGCAAAGACCTTAGATATGGAAATAAGAACATTTGAGAACATGGTTGGGGGAATACTTTTTATTTAAATGCTTGTCCTTAAACAAAATTTAAAAAATGAAAGAGTAGAAAAATAAAAGGATCCGTTTATTGTGATTTTGCTGTAAGAAGATTGTTCAGTCTAAAAGTTTAATTTTATTTTTCTGGTTAAAAAATTTAACTTAAACCTTATAGAATTCATTAATTCACTAAATCTTGAGTCACAGTTCAATACCACTTAAAGTCAATTTAAAAGAAAATTCCACATATAAAAAATGAGAAGAAGAGTACCCAGACATAGAGGCAAAAATCATTTTTTCTCAAATAAGAAGGCTGTGTTAATAACTTACCAGCTCTATCCCTATTTTTCAGCAGAAGAAGGAAGAGGTTAGCAGCCTTTAAATGAAAAGGGATATGGGGACAAACCAGAGTTCTTATCTGCCTGCCTACCAGGGCTTCCCATCTGCCTACCTAGTAGATACCAGAAATTCTGTCAGCTTATTTTGGGGTTTTGTGAAAAACAGGATTGATACATTTTCAAACTTTGTAATAGGCTGGAATTTGTGTTATGATCTTCCTTATCAAAGATGCTACAAAGTCACTCTTTAGACATCCAAAAAAAAGGGGGGGAAGAAAAAATGCACAGAAAATGTCAGGTTTTCAACTTGATAAAACAGTCTATCTAAATGTAGATTCCTAGCAAAATGGCCAAGGGAATTTATACCCATCATGCAAATGTGGGCAGCTGGGAGGATACACAGCAGGACTATTGCAGGAAGGGTGTGTGTTCTGCTTTGATTCTGGTGCCCAAAACAGTGACAAGGAACCCAGGGTCCCCTAAGCCAGGTTTGGATATCAGAGAAACCCTGTTCGTGTGCTGTTCTGAAGGCATACCCTCCACTTGGCCTTGGTCACCCACAGACTCATTTCCTAGCCCCCGAGGAAACGGTAGCCTCCAACTTTCTAGCTGAAAAATAAATTAGACTGTCAATGGGGAAGATATTTACTAGGCAAGAAGAAATGCATTTCATTTCTCAAGTATAAACATTAAACAACTATTAAGCAGGACTCAGACTACCTCACTCCAGGGTCCAGACTGTTTTGTTCCTGTGGAACCGTGAAGTGAAATAAGACATTCAAAATGATCATCATATAAATAACTGTTGGGATATGGATGGGGACTAGGGGAGGGCCAGAATGCGGGCTCTGCAGGTTGGAGGAGCCATTGGAAAGGAGAGTGGGGATGGGTTTGGATGTTTAGTCTCTGCAGGGTGCATTGTACATTGGAATTTTTACTAATGAGTGAAGATTGCAGCAGAGTGAGTAAACTGGTTAGTGCAAGAACATATTCTCCTGACTGCTTCATTTTTTAATATGTCCTGGATTTTCTTCATGAGATGAAGTTTCAACTTGAAGGTGTTAAAGTCTAAGGCGTGATTGACATAGGAGATTATGCCTGAGGCCACCTGTTAGGAAGAGTGAAGATGTGGCCAGGCTTGGACAGCTGCAACAGTGCAGGTGGTGTGAGTGTGAGGGTGAGAGTGTGTGAGTGTTTGAGTCTGGGTGAATGTGAACCTGTTTCTGTTTGTGTATCAGTGTATGAGTGCATGAATCTGTGTGTCTGTGTCTGAGTGTATAAGTGCATGTGTCTTTGTGTGTCAATGTGCGTGTGAGCATGATTCTGAGTGTGAGTGTGTGAGTTTGTGAGAGTGAGAGCCCATAAGTATGAGTCTATGTGTGTGTCTGTGTGTTAGTGTGTGCCTATGTGTATGAATCTGTATGTCTGTGTGTGTGTCTGTGGTGTCTATGTGCATAAGTGTAGGCCCGTGTGTAAGTCTATGTGTATGAATCGGTATGTGTGTGTGTGTTTGTGTGTGTGTGAGTGTGAGTCTGTGTGAGTCTTTAATGTATGACTATATGAGTGTGAGTCTGTGTGTGTCTGTGGCTGTGTGAGTACCTATGTGTGAGTGTGTGTGTGTGTGTGTGTAAGTCTGTATGTGTGTGAGCCCATATGTGTGTTTGTGTGTGTGAATCTGTATGTTTGAGTATGTGTGTGTGAGTGTGTGTGAGTCTGTGGATGTCTGAGTTTGTGTGTGAATCTGTATGTGTGTGAGGGTGTCTATGTGGGTGAATCTGGTGAGTGTGTTTTTGTGTGTCTGTGTGTAAGTTGATATGTGTGTTTCTGTGTGTGTGAATCTGTATGTGTGTGCCTATGTGAATCCATGAGTGTACATCTGAGAGTCTCAGTGTGAGTCTGTGAGTATCTGTGTGTGAGTGTGAATTTGTGTGTGTATGTATGTGTGAGTGTGTGAGAGTCTGTGAGTCCACGTGATACCCGAAATTGGAATAGCTGAGGGTGCAGCCTGGGCGATGTTTCCTAAGCTCCAAAGGCAAGTCCCATGTGCCACAGAGAAGGAGAAACACTGGCCCTTCAAAGCATTCCTAGTGCTAAAGGAATATGAGCCTCTCCTGGACAGCTGCTGTCCAGCAAAGCCTGTTGCCAGTCAGGAGTCCTGGGGTGGGGCCCACAAATGCTCTTTTCAATGGACACTGGAAAACTGTGAAGATAGTTGCTCACCATAGATAATAACTCCATACATCATGTTAAGTTGCAAAGGTAAATAACACAAAGATACGAGCAATAATAGAATAATGACAGTGGCATGTGCAAAGCTAGAAACGGAGAGAGAAGGCCAGGTTGAGAACTTCGTATTAAAGCACTTCATGTCTGCAGATGCCTGCAGAATTCGTAGTGACTTGGCCACATCTACTTGGCTGGTGGCAGAACCGTGACACTCTCCAAAACTCAATTAAATGGAAACAGAAATTCCCAATATAAGTCAGCATTCACTCACATCATCATTATTCTGTCAATCAGATCCATTAGAATGGTATGCACAGAACATGCAATAAGCTTACATTGGCATCTAATGGGTTTTTTCTTCCCCCAATGTGAAAAGCACAAGAGTTTTAAAGAATGGACATGGTAAAATGCGTGCTTACCTCTCCAAGTAAAACTTTGCTCACCTTTCAGGTCTATGCAATGTCCTAAAGATTTGAGGTTCCCAGACAATTGTTGATTTTGAAGACACAGATTTCAATTTTTTTTTTTTGGATGGAGTTTTGCTCTTGTTGCCCAGGCTGGAATGCAATGGCATGACCTCGGCTCACTGCAACCTCTGCATCCCAGGTTCAAGCAATTCTCCTGCCTCAGCCTCCCAGGTTACAGGCATATGCCACCATGCCTGGCTAATTTTATATTTTAGAGACAGAGTTTCTCCATGTTGGCCAGGCTGGTCTCAAATTCCTGACCTCAGGTGATCCGCCCACCTCGGTCTCCCAAAGTGCTGAGATTACAGGTGTGAGCCACCATGCCCAGCCAACATGAAAGGTTTTTACACACCAATCTCACCCCAGCTTCTCCTGAAACTTAGCACTTCTCAGGCTAAATACATCCTAAGGAGGAGGAGCTGAAGTTAAGAAAGTTTTGGCCAGCTCAAACTTTTAGAGAAATTCAAGTGTAGAGATTAATTCCCCATGCTGAAATGCAGCCAGGCCAGATGGCTTAACACCTAGCCTTTTGCAAGAAGTAACTTGGGACAGGAAGTGATGAGCCCTGAGATTTGGTCCGAGCTACTTCTTATCTCTGATAGTGCTCCCTGGCATCATTTGGCTTAGCCCTGACTCATGCAACAAGTCCCAGAGCCAAACCACCCTGCCCACTTCCCACGGACTTGGAGACACACTTGAAGGTTTTCTGTCCAATAACTGACTAAGAAGACCAGTCTTTCTGTATCAGATAGGAACAGTGCTTAGGGCGAAACTGCTGCATGCCCAGAAGAAAACGTCCACACATCGAAACTGGTAGATTGTCGCAGACCTTCAAAATAATGCCTCTGGAATTTCCTCCACTACTACAGATGAAAAATGATTTCATCGTGGAAACTTAGTGCAAAAACACATGGTTACTTCCAGCCCTTTGGGGCAGACAAAGGGCAACTGAAGAGCATGCAGCTAGTTTGTAGAAGGGTAGTGGCTAGAACTGGGTCTCCTGGCTCCAGGTCCTGTATCTAAAAGTAGATACCAGGAATGAATTTCTGCATGAGGTCATTGGTTCATTTTGAAGTAAGAATTCTAGAATATTCCAGAGCTAAGCTGTCTACTGTGGTAGCCACTAATAGGGCTATTAAGCACTTGAAATACAGATGTGCAAGTTGAGATGTGATGTGAGTCTAAAATACACGCCGGAATTTGAAGCTTTGGTGTGAAAAGAAAAGAAAACGTAAAATATCTCATTAATATTATACGTTGATTATGTATTAAAATGATAACATTTTGGATATATTGAGTTAATAAAATGTATTATTAAAATTAAATCCTCTTTATTTTTATTCTCTTTAACTCAGCTACCAGAATATTTAAAATTATTTGTGGCTTGCATTGTTGTTTCTATCGAAAAGCACGGTTTTAGGGACATGAATTTGGGAGTGTCACCCAAGCTGGCAAAATGTTACCTCATCTCAAAAAATATGATACCACTGTTATAATAGTCCAAGTTATGTTTTAATCGCTCCTGGAATAATGTAATCACCCCTAACCACATCATCTCTTAAACTCTCCCATCTGTTCCTTATATCCCAACTGGGGATCTCCTCTAAGGATGCAAGCCTGATTATGCCATTCTTTGGTTTAAAACTCTAACCCTCCCTCTCCAGCGCCTTACTCGAGGGCCTCATGTTCCCTTCTGCCTCTCTGCTGTACCCTCCGATAGGGTTGCTTTTCCCCTCCCTCTTTGTCTTGGAAATGAGGCTATTTTGAGAACTGGGCATAAGGCTTCCTATTGAAGACACCTTCCCTATGCCTCTCCCTGCCCTTCTCTGCAAAGGTCACACCTCCACACAGCCAGATCACAGGCCACTGGGAGTGGGGACTGTGGTCACTGAGATGAGGTATTATGTTCTTATCCTTGTTGTAATCTCAGAGGAGCCCATTAAACATCTACTGAATGCAAGACTTTATATCCAGTTATGCAGAAGTTTCATTTTAGTCCTAAGGATGTGGGTCAGAAAAATAAGAGGAGTCCTTAAAACGTTGCCTGGAATTTATTTAGCTTCCCCAAAAAACAAAAATGGAAGACGTCAAGGGAGCGGGCGAAGTCTAAGCTGAGACAAGGAGCTTTGCTAAACCCAAGAAGTAATTTTGATGACTTGCTTCTACCTGCCTGTTATATTTTTTGAAAACCCTATAATTTGAAAACTTTACCAACATTTTCAAGCATTTCTCCATATGCCACAAATCCAGGCCATTAGCAAATTCTATAAACCAAGAGTGTTCAATCTTTTGGCTTTCCTAGGCTATATTGGAAGAAGAATTGTCTGGGGCCACACATAAAATATGCTAACACTAAACATAATTGATGAGCTAAAGAAAATTGCAAAAAAAAAAAAAATGTTTTGAGAAAATTTACAAATTTGTGTTGGGCTGCATTCAAAGCCATCCTGGGCTGCAGGCTGGACAAAAAGTGTCTCCTAAACACATTCGATACTATCTGATATGTTCTGTCTTTTCTACTGCCGCCCCCCTCTCTTCCTGGGCAACTCAGAATGCCTCTCGGCTAGTTTATCTGCTTAGACCTATGCTTCCCCTCAGTTCTTCCATACGTAGTAGTTGGAGTGATTCCACTGAAATGCAAATAGTTTTACACCAATGTCTCACTCCCATGAATTTCCACCACATGTAAAACAAAATCCAAGCTCCCTTCCCAAACTCAGGGAGTCCATTCTGGCTACATCCTACTCAAGGCAGCCCTGAGCTATGGACTCCTGTCCCTCCTGCCCTCCTCACTGCCTGTGCGCTGGGCTTGTTTCTGTGCTATAATCACGACCCTCTAATTTCTGCTATGGGTCCTTTGGACTGGCTGCTTCCTAAAATGCTCTCCATTCTATGCCTACCTGCCATCTACTGTCATGTAGATTTAGCTCAATTGTCACCGCTTCAGAGAGCTCTTGCTTAAACAGGAAACCTGAAGCCACCACTTAGTCATTCTCTGTCATATCCTCCATTATAATTTTTTTGCCTAGAGGTTAAATTGTGTTTTGTTTTATTTTATTTAGCTAAGCTTATTGTCTTTCTTCTCTGATTTAATTTTTAGCTCCATGAGAGAAGGGACGTTGCCTGCTCTGCTATTCACTTCATTCTTATTATCTAGAAGAATGTCCATCCCATAATGCCTGATCAATAAATATTTGTTGACATATGACTACAGATTTTTGAATATGTGATAAAATTATAACAATATTGACACTTTATCTTAACACATTTATTGAGGAGCTAAATATTAAGTTGTTTTGCAAAGGGAACCAAGATCCTTTAGATATTGACTATATTAAATTACTTAACGATGTTTTCAACATAATTTTTGAGCAGTCAATTCAGTCTAAGAAACTCTGTTTCCTTATTAACAATGACAACGGAAACTAAAAAACAGACCAGGCATGGTGGCTCATGCCTGTAATCCCAGCATTTGGGAGGCACAGGCTGCCGGATCGCTTGAGGTCAGGAGTCTGAGACCAGCCTGGCTAGCATGGTGAAACCTCATCTCTACTAAAAATTAAAAAAAAAAAAAAATTAGTAGGACATGGCGGTGGGTGCTTGTAATCCCAGCTACTTGGTAGGCTGAGGCAGGAGAATTGCTTGAACTTGGGAGGCAGAGGTTGCAGTGAGCCAAGATCACACCAGCCTGGGTCACAGAGCAAGATTCTGTCAAAAAAAAAAAAAAAAAAAATCAATAACAAAGAAAAACCAAAACTGTGTCAGTACACTTGTATAATTTTCTTTTTAAGAAGCTTCTTGAGGACATTAAAATGTGCTGTGCTTTAGTAGATCACTCATAGTGATGACTAGAAGCAAGCTTCTTTTTTTATTATTATTATTTTACTTTAAGTTCTGGGGTACATGTGCAGATTGTGCAGGTCTGTTACATAGGTATACACGTGCCACAGTGGTTTGCTGCCTCCATTCCCCCGTGATCTACATTAAGTAGGTATTTCTCCTAATGTTATCCCCCCAATCCTCCCACCCCCTGCTATCCCTCCCTTAGCCTCCCTGACTCCTGACAGGCCTTGGTGTGTGATGTTCCCCTTCCTGTGTCCACGTGTTCTCATTGTTCAACACCCACTTATGAGTGAGTGGTGTTTGCTTTTCTGTTCTAATCTCACTGCAGAAGCTTGCATAGTCCACACAAGCTACAAGACCTGATTTCATTAAAGGAATTTGGCAGCCCAAACTGCTGCCTAGGGAAAGATGTTTTACATTATTAATCAAGAGGTATCACATAATTCATAGGACACTTTGTGCAGCAAAAATCTTATTTTCAGGTCAAATTCAATCTGGAAACTACCCTCTTCCAGCTAAATCTCAAGTGGAATATGAAGTGGCTTCCACCTCTGCATTTCAACTGAAGTTAGATTAGAGATTGCAGAGAACAGAGAAGCAAGAATGCATGGAAGGAGCATTTGACAGAGTGCTTGCAAATGTAAGCAGTCCTGGTTCTGCACTACGTAAGATGGGGTGTATTATAGCTGTAATTGTGACTATAGACATGCAATGAATTTCCTGCAACACGCTCTGAAGGACTTTATAACAGCAGCTCTGCTTCTGGATGGCTTCAAAAGTGACTGATAGGGTATAAAGCAGGAAATCGAGGTGCACCCAATGAAAGGGAATCGGGGTATATCCAATACATAGGAAGGATCCACAAATATTCAATGACTGAATAAAAAACTAAATGAACAAACTACAGAAAAATGGTCTAAATGTTCCCAAAATACAGAGAGTTATTTTGATGACACTTTGCTAAGGGGTAAAGGGCGTATTGTGCATGCCTCAGTCTGTGGTTGTTTATGCTGTGTTTAAATTATCATACTGTGTATAATATTTTTATTCTATGTGAGTGTGTATGTGTGTATAAAATGATTATACTGTATACAAATATATAATAATAATCATTATACTGTGTTTAAGTTTTACTTTACTGTGTACAGCAAAAAGGATATTGTTTTCACAGCAGACAATGTGTCTAGGGCAGACATGATGTCTCACACCTGTAATCCTAACACCTTGGGAAGCCAAGGCGGGTAGATTCACTTGAGTCTAGGAGTTTGAGACCAGCCTGGGCAACATGGAGAACCCCTGTCTATATAAAAAAATACAAAAATTAGCTTGGCATGGTGGCACATGCTTATAGTCCCACCTACTTGGGAGGCTGAGGTGGGAGAATCACGTGAGCCCCAGAGGTCGAGGCTGCAGTGAGCCATGATCACGTCAGTGCCCTCCAGCCTGGGTGACAAAGCAAGACCCTGTCTTAAAAAAGAGAATGCGTCCAGTCATTGTAAAAGATCATTTCATGGAGGAATCGTTTTGCTATGGTATTAGGATACATGAAAGAGGTGGAACAAGTTGATCAGTAAGTCAGGGTCAGAGTTCTGGAGAGTTAAGTGGGCAGGCTAAGAAAAAACAAACAAATAAAAAATGCATGCCTTAGTGATATGGTTTGTCTGTGTCCCCACCCAAATCTCATCTTGAGTTGTAGTTCCCATAACACTCATTTATCATGGGAGCGAGGGACTTGGTAGGAGGTAATTGAATCATGGGGGCAGATTTTTCCCATGCTGTTCTAATGATAGTTAATAAGTCTCATGAGATCTGATGGTTTTATAAAGGGTCGTTCTCCTGCACTTCTGCTTGCTGCTGTCATGTGAAGGATGTGTTTGCTTCCCCTTCCACCATGATGGTAAGTTTCCTGAGGCCTTCTCAGCCATGTGGAACTGTGAGTCAGTTAAACCTCTTTCCTTTATAAATTACCCAGTCTTGGGCAGTCCTTTATAGCAGTGTGAGAACAGACTAATACACTTAGCGAGACTTATTTCTCTGGATTTTCTATATGTGTGCTGGTCTTCATTTGGAGTTGTTAAATTAATAAAAATAGCTTCCAATTTAACTTAGAAGTTAAGAGAACATGGATCCTTGGGTTCTATGACCACATATATGTAATCTAGTTACCCTCTGAGCACCCTGCAGGTTGTAACCAAAAATATGTATTCATTGAATTGAGTAGAAATGCACTGAACTGAGTTGGGAGATATGATGTCTTGCCTGAGGACTTGCGTGAGTCCTTTAATTTATGTGGGCTTCCCATTCTTGTGCACTATGAAGGGTAGCATCAGGCTAAGTGAACACTAAGGAGACTTCCAGCTGGAAACACTCCTAGCTTTCACATATCCACCTTCTGTCATTTGGCTACAAAATAAATAGACAGATAACATCTTATTCTGGGACTGCTCTCATGCACCCCAACATGTGGCCTCCCAGGTGGCCGTGGCTCAACCTGTGGGCTGTGGGCCACCCCAAGCAGACGGACGGATGAGCTGAATGTCTGGGTGGCTTGGGTGTCCTGCCAGAGTCAGTGCCTGGAGCAGGGAGATCACAGATGTCCCTTCCAAACAACAAATCATAGCACATGCTCTCCTCCTGGGTGGAGGTTGCTGGGCTTGAGTTCGGAACAGGCTGGGAAGCGGTCCGACCTGACCGAACACCGTGTTCTACACATGCCAGGGTATAATTACAGCTTTGCTCTAGGTGGAGAACTGTTCAGAGGATGATTCCACCCTCTGCCACCTCCACCATCCCAGGCTGGCTTGTCGGTTCTTGCTCCCCAGCCTTTCTGGATTCCATGACGAGGATCAGCAGGGACCTCTTCTTGTTTTCCCTTTTTACATTCCTGCTTGGGGCAAGTCAATCACAGGGGACCAAATCAAATCCTCTCCCTCAAATTGGCTATGTTACTTGGTGGCCTTGGTGCACCAGATGTAGCCCTTTTTATGGCATCTGACCTTGCGTAGAGCACTGTTGTGGCTTGCCATTGATTTTATGTAAGATATAATTGTCTGATGGGACATAGATCTCATTCAGATTATTCAGGGTCCATTCTCTATGGGGACATCTCACCAGGATAATACTCAAGCCACCAGAGTCTTGGCAAAAAGCTGATTTCACCTGGAAGGAATTCAAAGCCCAACTCGAGCCAGCTCCTTCATGTCAGGCTTGTTCTCTGCCTCCCTGCATCTATTCCCCAAAGCCAGACCTGGGGTGAGGTAAGGAAGGCATCTAGGGTGCAATATTTAAGGCAGCTCTTAACTCTCAAGGTCACATGCACACCATGTTGGCAGCTGAGTGTGAATGCCACCTTAAATTTTGCACCCTATGAATTTCCTATGCCTCATGCTAGTCTCTGCCCTGCTGTTTCCATAAAATAGGCACAATAGTATATGTCAGGATTATTATCAAACTGTAAAGAGACTACGTATATAAAACAGCGAGGACTCTTCCTGACAACTCCTTCCATCTTGTTAGTGAAAACTATCAGAATCCTAAATTTAGGATTCATAACAGCAAAAAAAGGACTTGGCTGAAAATGTCGAAATCCTCACAGTAGAACACACAAGGTTCAACTTACAACGCAGTTAATTTAAACAGTCTATGCAAGCAAACCACAAAAAATAATGGGCTGATGTCAACGTAAATCCGTTCTCACTATGGACTGAAGAAAGTTCCCCACTGTGTCCTGGAACAGGTTGGGAAGTGTCCCGGGCATGTGCTTCTCTCTTTAATCCAGTTCTGAGTTATTTGTTCATTTTCTTTCATATCGTACTTTGGCCCACACCCAGTGCTTTTCCCCACTGGGGTTTCTCCCGCCATGAATCAGGCTCCTGGAGCAACCATAGTCATTCTGTGCTATCTTTGACAGTATTGCATAGTTAAGACTTCAAAGTACAATCCCACAATCTGAATTCTTGCCTCCAATCCTTCTAATGCAGGACTCTTTGGATGGCACTGAAGCTTAGGAAAGTTCACTTTTCCAAGACCATTCTGAAAAGCACCTGCCTCTTTCCCTGTTACATGGTGTATTATGAAAGTGAGATGTGTCATATAATCTGTCTTAAGAGAAAGTGAAATAAAAGTCTCAGATTAGGTGTAACAGGAAAATTCCCTGTCACACAAAGAATCCATTGACTCTATAGTATTCCTGTAGTGCCTTGGCTGGAAAATCCTGGATTTTTGCCATGGAGCTGTTTTGTGCTTATCATACATAAGTTATAGATATGCATGATTTACACTCTGGGTTCTAGATAATTGTCAGTTACTAGGGAATCTTTTTTCTTTTGTGTGTCTATCTCAACATTTTTGTACAGTCTTCTCAGTCTTATCTTCTCCTATGCATTTTGTCAAAGTTCCACTGGAGTAAAACTTTAGTAAGAGTCTTTTTAAGTAGTCGTTGTATTTCTGAGACTGCACTGGGCTGGGCATATTGCAGGCATATTCTCTTAGCTATGTATCACCACGAGAGGTAGATTGTCATTTCCACTTTACAAATGAAATGATTGAGGTACAAAAAAGTTCACGATCCTTTCAAAGCAGGTTGAGAACTGAAATGTAAACCCAAGTTAATTTGATGTTCAGCTGAGACATCGGTCTTTCCCTGTGGCCAAACAAATGTGTCGGCATTCAGGCATTTCTTGCTCCAAATACTGGTTCATTTTGGTCTCCCTGGCAAATGTTCCTCCTTTCTTTCTGAAACTTTCTTAACCACTGCAGCCCAAAATACCATGACATCTATGACGAGGATCGTTCAGATATCCTTTTACTTGGCAATCTATCTATGTGCACGGCTCCTTCTGCTGACAAGTCTCTGAGAATGAATGTCATGTCCTTTGGACTTAACGCATTACCCCCAAATAATTTGAAACCTGTGAATGCATTCCAAAGGACATATGTCCAAAAGATGTCAAGTCATGGAAGGTGTTAGAGCCAGAGGACCTGGTCCTGTTCTAAGGTGATTAATGATTTATTTCTTTGGTTTTTAGGCCTCATTTGCTTTGTGGTAAAAATCACAATGAAGTATTTTATCTGAAGTTTTGAAAAGTGTTGGTCATTTACTTTTGCAAAGAAAAAAATTGCTTTGATGTGGACAGCTTCGAAAATGTACATTCAAATTTGTATCCACATCGGAAATTCAAAATCCACCAGGCTGGTGTAAATGTTCACACTTAAAATTTAAGCGCTTAAAATTAAAATAAACCTGCAAACAAGCTTATTTTGCAGAGTAATCTCATTGCATTTGATTCCACATATCAAGTTTATCCATGATATGAGTTGCAGTCCCTTGACCCCAGTGAAGCCAGAAAATCATAATTGATGGGCCATAACCAAGGAACAGTAGATAGGACATGGGGACACAGAGGGAAGATGCTCCCTGGAGCAAGCAGAGGCAAAAAAGCTGGAAGGCAAATGTGTATTAGATCTGCAGGGTTGGAGGAGGCCACATGTAAGGGTGTGGACAAATGGAAAATGGTGCAGATGTTTGTGAGCAGGTCTGGATGTTAGTGATGTGTTAGAAAAGACCCCAGGTTCTAGGACAAAGCCCTTAGAACCTTCCACAAAACAATGTTAACTAGAAGCCAACACTGAGAATGCAGAGGTGGCTGTGGATAGCTTAAAGGGCCTGTTATGGGGAATTGTGTCTCCCCAAATTCTTATATTGAATTCTTATGTTTCACGTAAACTCATGTTAATTTGAGTTCAATTCAAACATCGGCCTTTCCCTGTGGCCAAAGAAATGTGTGGGCATTCAGGCATGTCTCGCTCCAAGTATTGGTTCATTTTGGTCTCCCGGGCAAATGTTCCTTTCTGTCTTTTCCTGAAACTTTCTTAACACTGCAGCCCGAAATACCATGACATCTATGACAAGGATCATTCAGATATGCTTTTACTGGGTGAAAGGATACTTCAGTACTTCAGAATGTGACCTTGTTTGGAGATAGGTCCTTGACAGAGATAATATGTTACAAGGGATCACTAGGGTGGGCTCCAATCCAGTATGACTGGTGTCCTTATAAGAAGAGAAAATTTAGACACACAGAGAAACACCAGGGTCACATGTGCACAAAGGCTGATGATGATCACCTCCACCAAGAGGCAACAAAAGAGGTGTTCATCAACACTGCTGGCACCTCAATCTTGGACTTTCAGCTTCCGAATTGTGAGAAAATATATATTTGTTGTTCAAGCCACCCAGCCCAGCCTATGGTCCTTTGTTATTGCAACTCTAGCAAAGCAACACAGGTGCCCTGTTGGAAAACACTCCTGTGAGTGTTTCACTGTTGGTGCAAACTCAAAACTGCAGTGAATTTATGTGCTGAATTTTCAGACTCGTCATAGTTTTACATAATGACTTATTTCATGCCTTTTTTTGTTCTGAATGTTAAACTCTCCTTCAATGTTAAGAAAATCCTTTTGTCATTGAATTATGTTAAATTTAATTCTCATACTTTCATAATTTGTTAAATAAATAAATTTACAAATGAGAAGGAAATGATCTCTTCCTGGATCAAGAATCCTGTTTGAGGTTCTAAAGAAGTTCATATACATATCCATAACGAATTTTATAAATTTACAATGTTTTCACATGGCGACAGTGAAATTCGAGCAAACTAGAGTGAGCAAAAACCTTTTTTAATTAATAGAACTAACAAGATCATCCCACATAAATAGCCCCAGGAAGCTGCCGGGTTTTGGTAGTAGGGGGATATGTGCATTGGCAGAGAGTTTGGGTGGAAAAATGTTATTTCTGAAGTGGCCAAAACACATGATTGAGTTAACTTGCTCCAGAACATTTGTTATCTAAAAGAGTACTCTTTTTTCTTTAATGTGCACAGGTCACAGATCTCTGGTCCCAAGTAACCTAAGAAATACACGTTTGAGGTGCTCTTTTAGATTCCCTCCTCACCCCTCTTTTAAACTGAAAGTAGATTCTTTTCTACAACTGCCACCAAAGTCAAACAATTGGAAAGAAACAATAGAATGACAGATGGCTTGTTCCAAATAATTGGATCAACAGTGCAGCAAGCAGTAGGTTATGACAAAAATATTCCTCAAAGGGTGTCAAATTTTGGTAACTCACTGGACAAAGAAACACTGAGCTATGTCTTCCAGAAATAGGAAGCTGTTGTAAAACCAAAATGAAATTCCCCACCCTTTTCTCTATAAACAACCTAAACTCAGGCAAAGGACAAAAACTAGCCCACATGTAAGGTACATGATTTAGAAGGTAGAACTAGAAGTTTCCTTTCCTACTGGGTGAGGAGGTGGCTGGATGGGAGATAGTGCTCCAGCTGAGATAAAGGCCTGCATGACTTTGTCTCCACCAGACCTTCATGGGATAAATGTGATGAGCAGCAGAGAAGGAGCAGTGCATCTATCCCATGGCTGCTGGGGGACCCAGCTTGGATCTCTTGGAGATACCGAGCAAGTCCATGGCCCATCCTAAGACTCAAAGCCAATGCCCAAGATTCTGGCCAGAGTCCAGGGTCAGGTAGGGATAGGGGAGATGCTCTCATGTCCTTTTGATCAGAGACAGCTGTGAATGGAGGCTACGCAGGAGAGGGCGGTTGCAAGCTCCAGCAATGGCTGCATCTCACCCCACAGGGCGTGACTAATGGGAGGCAGAGCTCAGCTCAGCCTCCCTTGATTTGGATGGAAGGGAATTTGAGATGTTCACCCCCACCACACACACAAACCAGCCAATGCTTCTCTGATATTGGCAGGGGGTGAGCTTTATGACCCACAAGGCCTTTTTCATGTCCAAAGTCTGGATTAAAAGGCATAGCTTTCAGATTGGTTTAAGCTGACAGTCAGTCTGTGGGACTCTCGTGTGCAATGCTGAGTCTGGTTTATTTTTTCAAGAGTACATTTATTTCATTAAGTTAAAGCCAAAGCAATATCAGCAAAAAATAAATAAATAAATAAATAAAAGTCTCCACCATTACTTGGCTGTTAAATTTCTGAGGCATGGAGAAAACTCCAAACTCACAAACAGCTCCATGGGCAACAAACTGTTTGGGCCTGAGGGGGCTTAGGGATTCTAGTCATTCTCAGAACATTCCAGAAAAGCACAACAGAAGACAGAAGGTCTGGTAGATGTACCTGCACATGACCAGAACGTCAACATAAAAAATCAGCAGTGACAGGGTGTTAACTTACAGTCACCATCCGGAGACCAGAGACTAAGACCCTTTTCCCTTCTCTATAGACTGTTGAGCTCTTATGGATGACCACATTCATGTGACCAATGGAGAGGAGCCCAGTGGATACAGGGAAGCCCAATTAGAGCTTGAAAAGGAACTACAGGTAGAATGTTAAGAATATGTACTTCCCTTGACCCCAGGGACATCTGTCCTAGGCTCCATTAGAAACAACTAGTTTAGTGCTAAAGCCGTACAGCTCACTTATTTCCCAAATCAGTCCAAAATCTCTGAAATCAGATCCCTCACCACCTTCCACCATGCACAAGGTCACCCTCAAGTCTATCAGGAAAGAGCAAAGGTCTCACCTTGGAATTAGATGGATTGGGAGCCCACCTCTGCCAAGGGGCCACCAGAGGGTGATTCTTAGCAAGGCCAAATCACCATGATCAGTCTTGGGGCCATCTACCTAGGTCAGACTGGTGTTGATCCCAGGCATGTGGCCCTCAACTGAAATAATCTGTGTGGTCCAAAGTCACAGAGGAGGTTAGGTAAGATGACAATACCTGGCCACTGGGGCCCTGAATACTGTGGGAAGGACTGTGGGCTTTGCCCTGGAGTTGACAGAGGCTGCCAAATAGAGTTTATATATTTAAGCAATGTTTCTACCAAGTCAAGTTAATAAATTCACAAATGAATTAGTGAGAATGGAACTGAATTCCCATTATGTGTGGACTCTGCATGTGGGGGTTCTGCATTTGCAGAATGAATAGGGTGATAGTGTGTTTTTCCCTCTTCTCCAAAGGCATTTGAAATGTAACCACTCAACCTCTATAGACACGTCTAACAAAAAAGTAGAGGTAGTGGTAAGTTTGGGACCAGCCAGACACCCACATAGGCAATGACTAGTATTTGAAAGTGTCTGGTGCAGAAGATCAACCAGTATCTCTCTTTTCATAAGATTGCTTATGTGAGTTTCTTTTCAGTTATTCATGCAATCCATAGTCTGCATCTCTATGCCCTGATGACCATCAGCTTTCAGGTAAGCAAGGTTTTTTTTCTTTAATTGTTTTTTTAAAGAGTCTCTGTCACCCAGGCTGGAGTGCATTGGCGCTTTCTTGACTCACTGCAACCACTGCCTGCTGAGTTCAAGCAATTCTCCTGCCTCAGCCTCCTAAGTAGCTGGGACTACAGGCATGAGCCACCATGTCTGGCTAATTTTTGTATTTTTAGTAGAGATGGGGTTTCACCATGTTGACCAGGCTGGTCTTGAACTCCTGACCTAGGTGATCTGCCTGCCTCAGTCTCCCAAAGTGCTGGTATTGCAGGCGTGAGCAACCATGCCTGAACAAGTTGTATTTTATGTTATTTTTATTTATTTATTATTTTTTTAGAGAGAGTCTTGCTCTTTCACCCAGGCTGGAGTGCAGTGGCACAATCTGGGGTCACTGCAAACTCCGCCTGCCAGATTCAAGCAGTTCTCCTGCCTTAGCCCCAGAGTAGCTGGGATTACAGCCATGCACCACGATGCCTGACTAATTTTTGTATTTTTAGTAGAGATGGGGTTTCACCATGTTGACCAGGCTGGTCTTTAACTCCTGACCTCAGGATCCACCCACCTGGGCCTCTCAAATTACTGAGATTACAGATGTGAGCCACCGCACCTGGCCAAGTTGTATTTTATTTTTAATTAATATATGATAATTGTGTATAATTACGAGATACAATGTGATGTTTCAATATATGTATATACAATGTGTAATGACCAAATCAGGGGAATTAGCTAATCCATCACTTCAAACACTCATCTTGTTTTTTTTTGTGTGTGGTGAGAACATTCAAAATCCTCTACAAGTTATTTTGAAATGTACAATACAGTATTGTTAACGGAAGTGCTCCTACTATGCAATAGAACTTATTTCTCCCATCTATTTGTAATTTTGTACCCATTAATACATCTGTCCTCATCCCTGCTCACCATTCCTTGCCTCTAGTAACTACTAGTCTACTTTGTACTTTTATGAGATCACTTTTTAAAAATTCCAAAAATGAGTGAGCTCATGTGACATTTGTCTTTCTAGGCCTGGTTTATTTCACTCAGTACAAGCTCCTCCAGCTTCATCTATGTGGCCACAAATGGCAGGATTTCATTTTTGATGGCTGAATAGTACTCTATTATATATATGTACCACATTTTCTTTATCCATTCATCTATCGATGGACACTACAGCTGATTTCATGTCTTGGCTACTATCAATATTGTTGCAATAAACCTGGGAGTGCAAATATTTATTTGACATACTGACTTCCTTTTGGTACTACTTTTTGATAAGTACCCACCAGTGGGATTATTGGATTATATAGCAGTCCTATTTTTAATATTTTGAGGAACCCCCACACTATTCTCCACAGTGGCTATACTAATTTATATTCCCTCTGATAGTGTTTAAGAATTCCCATTTTTCCACATCCACATCAGCATGTGTTCTTTTGTTGACTTTTTGCTAATAGTTATTCTAACTCAGGTGAGGTGATATTTCAATATGGTTTTGATTTGCATTTCCCTGATGATCAGTGATGCTGAGTATTTTTCAAACACCTGTGAGGTGTTTGTATGTAGGGGATTGAGTCTGTAAGAGACACCATGATCTGGATGAAGGAGGAAGAAGCTGTTCACAGGTAGATTTCCCATTAGCCAATTCTTGTTTTTGGCTAGTAGATTCTGTGACTTCTTAAGTTTCAGTTTTCTTATATGTCATAATAATAGTAACATGTATCCATAGTCTCTAGAGAGATTTTACAGGAATCAAATACAGGTTGTAAATTAGATTGAAAAAGCAAATAGTACTAAAAAATTATTACACAATCTTCAACCCACAAAGGAGTGGCCCTGCCATCCAAACTCTTCAAATAATTCACAACCATTTATGGGACATATAGAAAGAATAAGAATGGAATGGTATCATTTTGTAGACAAAATGCTTGTCTTCAGAGATTGTGTGACCCATTCTGGAGACGGGGCAAAGATTCAAACATGGCAGCCAACAGCACTAGGGAATCCCTAACTAGTTGTCAAATACGTGACAAACCCAAGTTGAAATATATATGGTCTCAGGAAGAATGTATGTTTTTGATGTGGATGTTTATTTATGAGAAACATTTTGTAGGATTATAAAAATGTCTGTTTTTCAAATGCCTTAGTTTAAAAGAACAAGATAAGATTGTGGTATTGTCCAACAAAAAAGAGGATTTTGTGATTGCATTCCGTGGGGTTAATTTTTGAACACATCTTTGTGAAGGTCACAAAAATGGACTTTCAAGTCAGTGCTCTTGAAAGGATATAAGGTAATTATTAGTCTGTTGATTAATTGAAATGAGACTTCTTGTATTTATTTTTGTGTTTTCCAAAGTCACTAGAGCAACACATGATATACTGGAAATGTAGGCTAAATACTTATTAAGAGAAAGAAATAAGAAGATATGAGAGAGAAAATAACATTTGAGAGGGAAGAATTTTTCTTTCTGGATATTTTTACCTCTGTTTGTGGATTTCCAAGGACTGTATTTTTGGAGCCACCTTGGACTTGGGGTGGACATACATTAACTTATATCTTTTCCTAAGATTTTATTCTGTCATCCACACTCTTGTTTCATATAAGAAGCTGTGCTTATTCATCAAAAAACTACTCCCTGAGTCATTTCAGCCACCCAGGACTAGGAAAAGAACAACAAAAGGGCAAACAATGGCTAAGAGCTGCTGAAAGAGATGCTTGAAGTTGGCACTGTTAACTCCAATGTTCAATCCCAGAAATGGCCTTGACCCCTTCCCCAGGGTTCATATTTTTCTACCCAAGCCAAAAAGCCCATGGAGGTGGAAGAAACTTCATGAAGGCTAAAGACAGAAGTACTTTAGCACACGTTTCAGCAGAAGCTCAGAAGCACTGACTTGAACAGGCTCAAGTCATCGGATTTATCGTGAGGATGTAGTGATCTCCTGGAGATTCAGAAAAGGCCCCAAAGCAGGCCTCAGAAAAATACCTCGAAACAGCCTTCAGAAAAGATTGTAATTCAACCAGTCCTGGAGAAATCTACACATTTCTCTGGAGAGCTCGAGACTGGGGCCTTCATCTTTGCAATGTGTCCAGGGTTTGTTTGTTTTGTCTCCCTCTCCTTCTCAATCAACTTTTTTTTCTTTTTTGCTTTTTATATCAAACACAGGCCCCAGTGACTGCCCCTGTCCCCACCCACCCCCCAGTCCTCAGTGTATACGATTTTCAGCTCTGATCCCTATAGCTTTCTGGCAACAGACTCAGAATTCCAATTTCACAACCCTTGGCAAGAGGCCTTCTTGACTCAGCTCCCTTTCCGGCCCATTCACACAGTGCTGAGGTCCCTGACACAATAGACAAAGGTCCCTGAGGCAAATGCAGTTCAGATCCAGCTCATCACTTGTACAGACCCTTCTAGACCCCTAGGAGTGGGTTCCAGGGTCCTCCTATGTCTTTGGAACATCATTCTGGTAAAATACTTGTATCCACCTTGGTAAAGACAGCTTCTCTTTCTGCTGTCATTTCCTCTCCTTCACATTGGCCTTTGTTCTAGAGGATCTTGAGGTGGTCAGGGCATTCTGGGGACCCAGAACATAAGAAGTTGAGTTGGAGAGACACATAGCTTGGGTTTGTGCGTTCATAGTTCCTTGGGTGGATAGCACAATATTGATTGCTATCCGGATGCAGCAATGCCTCAGTTTCTGGAAGTACTTCCGTTGCTTGCAGCACTGGCTCCCCTGGCACTGTGACAGCAGGAGTGAGGCTAGAGGTTGCGTTGGGTTAGGAATATGTCCTCAGTGCCTGGTCTTGGAAGCAGATGAGTAAAGGCGGAGTTCTAAGCTTTCAACTATACAGAGACAAAAGCTAATTTGTGGAATTTTTTTCCACTTATCAGATGAGGAATATTGTAAGAGATTAGTGTTTTCACTAATGCCTGGTAAAAATGGATGTTCTGTCAGAAATATACTAGATCATACAATATATTCAAGTATAAACACATAGAAGTCTTTAAAAAATGGAATTCATTGTTAGGGAAAAACCTCTTGTAGAATTACAATCAGCAAATGTATTTGTAACAGCTCGTCTCTGTAAGAGATTTGACAGTAGTTTCTGTGTTTGGCCACATCTTAATAATCTATATGATGCTACCAATAATGAATTGTGAAGTTGAAAAGAACTTTTTTCAAAGTATAATTCAGAAAAAAAATAAATAAATCACCCATAAATTATCTTTCTATTCTCTCTAGAGATAATGATATATCAAAATATTAGTTATATGCACATGCAGTCAAAAATGCAGAGGAGGCTGGGCATGGTGGCTCATGCCTGTAATCCCGGCACTTTGGGAGGCCAAGGCAGACGGATCATATGAGGTTGGGAGTTTGAAACCGGCCTAGCTAACATGGTCAAACCCCGTGTCTACTGAAAATACAAAAATTACCCAGGCATAGTGGTGGGTGCCTGAATCCCAGCTACTCGGGAGGTTGAGGCAGGAGAATCACTTGAGCCAGGAGGGGGAGGTTTCAGTGAGCAGAGATCATGCCATCACACTTCAGCCTGGGTGACAGAGAGAAAAAAAGAAAGAAACAGAAAAAAAATACAGGGGTTAAGAATTTTTGAGCTATTTCAGTCAGAAAAGTAATGAAAATTATGTTGTTCTTCAGTATATTTGCTGACTTCTATGAATTCACAATTTGTTGAAGTGTACTTTCTCATTCTACATATATATTTGATGGCTTATATCACTTTTTATTCTTTTTCAGAAAGAGATCCCCAAATGCATGGGCTCAGGTCTCCCAAACCCAGATCTGTGTCTGTTCACTGGAGAATGGAGACCAGGGTTAGCCAGGCTCAGATGGTCATTGTTGATTTCATGATCCTCAAATTATGAATGGTTAGGGTATAGAGAACTAGGCACAGATACCACAGGACAGGACACGGAAGATGATTCCTGTGTCATTCAGCTATGTGAATAGACAGAAGTGCAGCAGAAGGGGCAAAAAGCAACACAAGCCAAAACCCCAGCCTTAAAAGACACCAATGATAAATGGTGCCTTTCTCTTGAGGATCTCACCATCTATTGACACAATAGACAAAGTGTTACTGTTATCTTCATGTTTGTGGATGGTGCAGTGAGACTTAGAAAGGAAGTAAATAATCCTAGTTATTTAATAACCATATTTGCTTTCACTGCTTTGCAAATACGAGTTTATTTAATCTCCAAGACACCTTGATGAGTTAAGTACCCTTAACATTCCTACTTTACAGAAGAGGAAATGGAACACACAGGCATGAAGCAAGTTGCTCAATTGACCCAGCTCGTAACTGGCAAGGCAGTGATTTACAGCCAGGCATTCTGGGTGCTCCCAACCCCGGCACCAGGCAGAAGGAAGAAAGGAATGTGAGGAAGGCTCCACTGACACGGCAGCTCTGTAGTGAAACCCTCCAAATTCCCTTCAGACACCGAGTCAATTCAGGAGCCACCTCTTATCTTAGGCTGTTGTAGGAGAGTCAGACACGGAAAGGCAGGAGCTGTTGTTGGAAGTGGAAGATAGCAGCGTGAGAGCAGGAGACACAGGGACTCAAGAACATACTTAATGACATGACACAAGAACTGAAAAGCCCATAAAACCTGGCGTCCTGTGTGTGGTCAAATGGTCCTATGTCCCCTTCGTAACTCTGACAGTCACTCTGACAGTACCATCATTGAGATTCTAAATAATGATGAATTATTAGGTTGGTGCAAGAGTAATTGCTGGTTTTTGCCATTAAAAAAATCCATAAAATGGGAATTCATAGAAACTGAGTTCCCATTATGTGTGGGCTCTGCATATGGGGATTCTGCATTTGCAGAATGAATAGGGTAATAAGGGTTTTTCCCCTTCCCCCAAGGCATTTGAAATGTAACCACTCAATCTTTATAGACACAACTAACAAAAAGGCAGAGGTAGGAGTGAGTTTGGGGACCAGCCGGACACTCACATAGGCAGTGACTAGTATCTGAGAGGGTCTGGTGCAGAAGGTGAACCAGCACCTCTCTTTTTATAAGATTGCTTATGTGAGTTTCTTTTCAGATATCCATGCAATCTGGAGGCTCCATCTCTACTGCCATTTTAATGACAAAAACAGCAATTACTTTTGCAGCAACCTAAAAACATTAAGCACATTTTATTTCTTGTCTACATGGTACCTTTCAGGAGGATTTCATGACTAAAGTGTTTGGGACACTTGCAAAGATAAGCTTCAGACCCATGATACATGAACTAGCTTATTTGATAACATTCTAAGTGACAAGGCGTGGCAGTCATTGGAAGCATCTCTCAAAGGGGGCTGGTGGTGAGGAGGATGGATAGGAAGGGATGCTGGCTGAGAATGCTGCTTCCTGGATTTGGGTCCTGGAGGGCTGGAACAGTGAGGAGAGAGTCTACTCTTGAAAAGAAGTAGAAGACTGCCCAGAGTGTGAAGTGTAAAATCAGAATTGGTGTCATGGAGCCACATAACACGAGCTAGCAAAGGATCCACAGTAAAGCCAAGAAGCAGAGTCCAACATCAGATGGAGGCGGGTTCGTGCAAGTTGGGAACAGAAGCCGGGGACTTCTCCCTGCTGTGTGGTCTTCAGTGTTTGGGCAACTCCAACCGATTCACAGAGACAGCTATCTTTACAAGAGAATAGGGTCGATCCACTGAATCATGATCAAATGCTCTTAAGACTCCAGCTCCCTCCTCTAGGATAAAGAAACTCGAGGCCTTTGATTTTGGCAAAAATGGACCCACAAATATTTTGACCCTCCTCAGCTTATTACTGCAAAGCACTTTGTGAATCATCACGCTCAATCCCTGTGGTTGTGGCATGCATCCCCTTTAATGTGCACATCCTTTCAAGTACATCGATTTTGAGTTTCTGACCATGCATTTTGGGTAAGCTTCCTTGCTGAGGGAAGAGGTGTTAATTTTTAGAAACAATTATCATTATGACCTTGATGATTAAGTAGGATAATTACATGGCGTTGTGACTAATATGTTTTATATCATAAACATTGCTTTCTGATCTACTTACTGGGGGGAAATGCCATTTTTGAAAAGAAATGAGTATTTTTTAACATGATTAGCAAGCCATCTGTTGACATTTCAGTGCAATCTCTCATGAAAGTCCCCAGCTTACAGCTTCAGTTTTATCATAGCAAGAACCCAAAATAGTACTGCCTTTTGCAGTTACATCAAAATAAGGTGATTTAGAAAGGGCACTCTTTAGAAAATGCAAGCCTAGATTTCAAGCTTACCTAGGTCATATCTTTGGAGAGCCGAGGAAGCTTCAATGTGATGCTTGACAAATTAAGGAGAAAGTATTTTGTACCTGTTTGCTTCCCTCCTTCCTTTCTCCCTTTTTATAAAGTGGGAAGAACACAGGGAGTCTTTGCTTTTACAGGGATCTAGGTCCAAGTCCTGTATTCACCAGGATTCTTTGGGTTGTAGGTGACAGATACCTAACTGGGATTAGCCAAAGCAAAAAGAGGGAACTTACTAAGTGAACATGGACAGGATTGGAGCTGGCCTTGGGAAGAAATGATACGTGAGCATGAAACCTTCCTTGCTGGGTCTATCTCCACTGTGTGTGTCACCTTCAATGTGTGGCCCCCACACAGCCACAGGCAACACCAGCTTGGTGACCAGAAAAGTGATGAGCCCTCTTTTAGCTCCAAATCAAAAGGACCATTATGGGCCAGAGGTGGATCACATGACCACACTTTGACCCAGTCACTGCAGCCTGAACACTGAGGTAGTTTGTTCCTCTGCAGGACAGGGAAAATAAATACAGTCCTGTATCATTTCATCACAGGGATGCAATCTGGAAATTTGCCATTGAGAGACTTTGTCATTGTGCAAACATCACAGCATGTATGTACACAGACGTAGATAGTGTAGCCTGCCACACACCTAGGCCGTATGGTGCAGCCTATTTCTCCTAGGCTACAAATCTGTACAGCATGTTATGGCACTGGAGACAGTAGGCAACTGTGACACAGTGGTAAATACTTGTGCATCTAAACATATCTAAACACAGTAAGGGTAGAGTAAAAATACAGTATTGGGGCATGACTGTCCATAATAACAAGGTCACTAACACTAAGGCCTAAGACACATGACCCAATTCCGTGAACTTTTACTCCCTGGTCTATAAAATGGATATTAACATTTACAAGGCAATTTGCAAGGAGTCAGTAAGATATTAACACATGAGAAGTGTCTGCCACTGAATGAATTGACCTCCTACTGTGCTTCCTGTTTTATAAGTGATATCCCATTTAAAGGGGGGGAGCAGTATCCTCGCTTTTACAGATGAGGAAACTGAGCTCAGGTTTAATGACTTGTGCAATGTATGTGGCTAGTAAGTAAAAAGGACAGAGGTGAAACACCAGTCTGATATGCAGAAACATCCTTATTTTGTCCACACCCCCCTGAAATTGGAAGACTAACAGCCCCAAGCAAAGAAAGTGAATGCAGTTGGTTTATGTAAGTAGAAGCAAGCCCAGAGAGGCTGGGAGGCTCCTGCCTGAGGATCCACTGCTCTATTGCCTGGGAGAGTCTCACAGCTGACCCTGATATCTCAGCTCTTCACTGTGGCCCCCAGTGACTGGCCCAGGTGAGCTGAGAGCCTTTGTCAATCCCCTACAGTGCACAGGGACACATGCTATCATTATTTGTCTTACTTTCCAACTGTATTCTCCTGCTGGTGCTCACAGGTCACTTAAGACACTACTAAAACTGCACTCGCTGTGGTCAGTGCATTGCTGTTGATTTTCCCACAGAGTGGACAGAGAGGCCCTCATGGAATGATCTGAGTTTCAGGCTTCCTCTTACATGTCACGTGGGTGTCATCAAGTCCCTGAGCCTCAGCTTTCTCATAGATAAAAAGAGAGGGTCCAGACAAATCCTCAAGTTTCTATGAGAGAGAACTTTGTATGACTGTTGTCCACGGGCACTTGTTTTGTGACAGCTTCATCTTTTGCTGTAGGTTTGAAGCCCTCAGGGCCTTCTTATATGGTCAGGACTGCTGTGGGCAGGTGGGTAGGCAGTGGTCTGCTTCTTGGTCCTGCAAGAACTTGCCATCTCGCCATGGCCCTCAGTCCTCGTCACCCTGTGCATGTCTCTCCCAATGGTTGCACAGAGGTGTCCTCAGCCCCTGGCCTGTACTGGACCCCATATGTCAGTCCGTCAGTGCCATACACACTCCATGGCCCTTTCTTAGCCCTCTGTGCCATTGCTTTGGCCCCAGGAGGAGCTCCCTGTTCTCCACTAAATTTTTCAGGCTCCTGGGTGACTTTGGGGTGAGGTCATGCTGCCATCTTGACACACCTGAGCATTCGTCTCAGCCCTGTTATCTCCACCCCTAGATATGCTGAGATATCAAGGTGAGAACACTGTTGACACTGTTGTTTATCATAATTCCAGGCAGGAAGATGGGATGGGTGATGTATAGGTCCTCCTAACTCTTGGATTCTCCAGATTCAAAGTGGGGTTTCCATGATCTTCCCCACCTAGTACCAAGGCTGGGGGCCAAAAATGTGCGAAAACCACTCCTCGTGCCAACTTCTCTTCTCTCCCTCTCTGTCTCTCTATTCCCTCTCCCTCCCTACCTCTCTCTATCTCTCTCACTGTCTCTCTCCATCTCCAGCTCAAAGGGCTTTTGTAGTTGGGCACAAGAGAGAATATACCTTCTTCTACCTGCATCTTCTTTTCTAAACTTTCCACTTCACATCTGAAGTATGACTTTTCAACTGAGAAGTTAAAAATGCATACCTTTGATTCTGAGATTCAAACAATCCTCTTCTGTCCACATAGTGGGTGACTCCTATCTGAATTGGATGAAGGGCATTTTGGTAGAAACATAGGAATTCAATGTGTATAACCTTGGGGCAGGGGCGTGGGGGCATAGTATTCAACACTTTGCATACCAATATGCCAAATCAATACCATACTTGATATTCATCTCTACTCTAACCAAATAATGAAGACACCAAGGCTCTCTGTCTACCTTAAGAGCAGAAATTGATATATAGAAAATCTTTCTTGTACAAAGTTTTTAACAGAGCTATGCAAAATATATAAAATTTAAAAAAATTATTCAGTAAGACAATATTGGTTAGTTAAACAATGATCCATCAAGTTAAAAATAAATTAGACCATGACTGAAGACAGTAATTAGAAAGAATATATGCTTCTTTTTCCAGTTTAAGCCAAATTTTTTAAAAGAGACAAAATAGAAAATTAAGTTAAAAAGTTGCAGACACAATATATTAGCTGTGTTGCCAAAACAGTTGTGTTTTATATAAAGAATGAATATCACAATTATCTTTCAGTCCTAGATTAATGGGAAATATTTTTCTCTGTTCCACTTTATAATGTAATTTATTTAATGATGAGATACTGGAAGTTTTTAATTAAAAAAGAGTATTATTGTTTTTTATTATTAATAAAGAGCATACAAAAATTCTATCTGTACTTTAAAGTGTTCTTTACTTCCCATCTCTTCGCTAGGAAGCCTCCCCCGCATGTACCCCCAATCCCATCAAGCCCCTCAATGTAGAGGACATGCCTCCCTCCCATGAATGCTTAAGGAACCATGGCAAATGTCTGCGGCATTGGCTTTATTCTCCTTTGTATTCTAGTTATTTATTTTCATGTCTTAAACCTGCCCAACTCCCGTTTTAATAAGATCAGATCAGCAATGTCTTGTTATTAAAAAAAAAAAAAAAAAACATCTGGTAATTTCATTTGATTTATTCCTGGTCACTTGTATAATTGGATGAGCTTGGGGGAAATGGGATTTGGAGAAGGTAGTACTCACTGGGGCAGACAGGCTCAAGTGCTAACCAGGTGTGTCACTCCAGCCCTTTCCTGACCCCTCATACTCTGTGCCTGTATGAGTCGGCAGCTCATCCCAAAATATGTCCTGCACACTGCAAAAGGCCCTGCAGATTTTTTTCTTTTTAAGTTTTAAAAATCTTACAGAGATGCCTTTTAGGAGTAACTCCTCAGAACCTTGGATACATCTGTGTCAGTCACCAAGAGGCGGAGGTAGTAGGCAACATGTCTGGGACCTACGTGACAGAGGGGGCATTTTGGAAGGGGAAGCATTCCCTCCGCCAGCAGTCCACTGGCCACCTCTTGGAAAACTGATCTCAGATTCCATATGCTCAAAAGAAAGCAATTATATCAACCACTCAATAGCAATGTCCAGTGTCTCTTATCATCCCTTGCACTCTGAGCAACCATAGTCTACCTCCCAAGGCAAAGCTGATTTCTCATTTTCCAACTAACTTGGTGCTTCACCCTTTCCTCCAGATGAATCCAACCCTTAGCATGTTCAGCATGTCCTCGGTTCTTTGAGCCCAGAGGACTCAGAGTGAATTCCTCTCAGTTCCTTTTAATGTGGTCTTTTGGCTGGGGTCAGATACAATGCACTCCATCTACAAAATATTTTAAATGCTTTCCGTGTTCATTGTGAGGCAATAATGTCTCCTGATTAAAAAGCCCTATCAAAGCTGAAGGGGTGGCTGGTGTTGCTTTCTTTGAAGGATGTTTCTATTATATTTCAGTGGTACCAATAAATAAAAAGAGCTCAGGGAGCTTTCAGCCACCCCCTACTTTCATGTTTTGTCCCTTGATCATCATGGACACTTACACTTGGCAGCAAGACCCCCCAGAGAAAATTTTAATTATAATATTCAATCTCTGCATCCTGACATGACATTGTGTCACTGAATGTGTTGTTTGAAAAAGGTTAGGGAGTTAGTTCGCAAGAAAATGAGAATTCGTAAATTCATTTCGTGCCAGGTAAATACGCCCTACCCAGTGGGACAGTGACCTTGGTGGCTTCTTTCATTACCCGTCTTCAAAAGACAGGCTCATTCATGCTTTGTGCCATTGCATTTCACCTTCTAAGAGAGGCAGCAATGTGCTGCTGTTGGAATATGACTCTGGGGCTGCCTCTTCAATTTCTGGCTGTACTTCTTCCTCACTGGTGATCCGGGAGCCTTGCTTAGTCTATTTGGACACCTCTGTTTCCTCATCTATAAAGTGGGAATAACAATAGTACTGACCTCAGTACCAGGCACGCAGTTGAACATCATCTAAATTGTTGCTCTTGTCGTGATGGTGACATAGAGTCTTGATGTTGAGCACTGTGGGAGACAAGATGGAAATCACCACTGAAGTGGTTCGGGGGCTTTGGAGCAGCCGGGCATTCCCAGAACAGTGAGTGACACTTGCTGTCACAGAGGCACACCCTAAGCCCTGTAAGGGCACACTTGCTTTAACTTCCTAATAAGGATGGGCAGCATCCAGTAGACACACCTGCCGTGTCAGCCAAAGATGGCAGCAAGATTCTCAGAGCTGCTCTTGGTCCATCTGCGTCTGATTGGGCAGGCAGAAGACCACCAGGCTGAGGGAGGACTGCAGCCCAAGCCATAAAGAGAAGGCCAGAAGGCAAAGAGAGAGTAGGGAGAGGTGGGAATAAAGAACACAGACTATCATTTCTCCCGGATTACTATCATGGGTACATTTGGTGATGGTGGTGGCTAGTTGCTATTTTTATTAGGTATTGCCAACTCTTTCTTTCTTTTTCTTTTGAGACTGAGTCTCAATCTATTGCCCAGCTGCCCAGGCTGGAATACAGTGGCACGATTTCAGCTCACTGCAACCTCTGCCTCCCGTGTTCAAGCAATTCACCTGCCTCAGCCTGTAAAGTAGCTGGGACTTCAGGCATGCACCACCACACCTGGATAATTTTTGTATTTTTGTATTTTCGGTAGAGACAGAGTTTCATCATGTTGGCCATGCTGGTTTGAACTCCTGACCTCAGGGAATCCACCGGCCTTGGCCTCCCAAAGTGTTGGGATTACAGATGTGAGCCACCATACCCCACCTCAGCTCTTTCTTAAACTTCTAACTGTAAAATTCTGGATTTGTCCATCGAAATATATCTCTCTTTGTTTCCTTTGCTCTTATTTGCATTGCGACTTTGCTGGTGGGTCATGCATGGCTGAGTCAGTCTCCTAGACTTTAGCATGTAGAATACTCACCTCCAGCCTCCTGCCCCAGATCAGGAGATCTGGCAGACACTTGGCCCTAGATGTCCAGTCCCATCTCCCCAAGGTAAGATGCCTCCTGTGCAGTGCATCTTCCCTTCCCTTGGGCGTTGAGATCTCTCATCATAACCATGTGTTTGGTGTTGGCCTCTCTGAATATGTGTGTTTTCTTCACCTCCTGCCTGGAATTTGCAGTTACACCTTCCATGCATCTCCTTCCATCTCATTCCACAGCCCCCACTGCTTGGACTGGACCACACTGTGAATTTGATCTATCCAGCCAGTGAACATTCAGCCTGCTGGACCAACCTTTAGAACTGGTGTGTCTCATAGATCATTTTGGATTTGTGCCTCCAAAGTCTCTGTGCCATCATCTTACTCAATAGAACAATTCCTTAATGTTTTTGCAGATACCTCCAAGTGGCACTGCTTTTAGAAGACATCATTAAGGCCTGGCACGGTGGTTCACAACTGTATTCCCAGCACTTCGGGAGGCTGAGGTGGGCGGATCAGGAGGTCAGGAGATGTAGACCATCCTGGCTAACACAGTGAAACCTCATCTCTACTAAAAACACAAAAAGTTAGCCAGGCAAAGTGGCACATGTCTATAGTCCCAGCTACTCAGGAGGCTGAGGCGGGAGAATCACTTGAACCCAGGGGGCAGAGGTTGCAGTGAGCCAAGATCGCACCACTGCACTCCAGCCTGAGCAACAGAGCAAAGCTTTGTCTCAAAAAAAAAAAAAAAACATTTTTGAAGAGACTGTCATCAAAGCATGATTAGGCTTGGCTGGAAAGATAATAGTTTATTAGCCCATCTGACAGTCTGACTCAGAGAGGGCTAAGTCCACCTGAATTTAGGAAACTTTCCTGCCTTAGAGTGATACTACTGGCTAGCACCATTTGATGTGCCTAGACTTGGCATCCTAAAATATTCATTTCATATCAGAAGTGGTGTGTTTTCAAGGGATGTGTGTGGTTAAGAACTGCCAGCATTGACTTTCAATTTAACTGCATAAAGAATGTCAGGTCCATGTGACACAGTCATCATCCTCTTCATTGTAATGCAACTTCGTGGCATAAGTGACATCATTGGTATGCGAGTTTCCATGCAAATAATGTCATTTGAATCCTTTTAACAGAAGGTAATGACACAAGAACTCCCAGAACCAAGAGAACGGTCCTGAAATAAAGACTTTCAAGTGACAAAAATCACGTTGTGCCTTGCTTATTTTTCCTCTTCTAATTTCACCTCTTTTTTCTGATGATGAGATGGCACTTAGGGGACAAAACCAGGGTGAGAACTGGGACTATGGAAGCCTTCAGTCCTCACCTAAGCAGCTCCTGGGCTGATATAGAACAAGGACTTTTTGTGATCCAAGAACTAGGAAGCCCATTTTATCCCTTTTGATCCTTCCCCTGCACAGCAAGGCAAGCAGGGGCTTCTATCTATCCAAATTTGATGGTGTGGAACGCCAAGGCTCAGGGCAATGCTCTAATCACCAGGTGATGATGCTACTGCTGATAGTGTTACTGTTTGTTGTGAGTTGTGAACTTACCATGGGCCAATTATTCTTCTAGTGCACTAATTCATTAAATCCTCCCCCAAACCCAGAACTAAAGCAGTAGATTTTATTATTGCTCATAGAGGCAGACAGAGGCAACGTGACTTAACCGGAACCACCAGCTAGGAAAGCCAGGCGTGTGCAAGATCTTGTCACCTGCACTTGCCCCTCATGGGACTTCATTATCTTTCTCCTTCAGAGAAAAAAAATATCTCTAAAGTCATACACATGCCTTCCTGCAGGTTTGGATCAGTCAGCCACTGACTCAAGTAGTTTGAGCACCAAATCTCAATTTCCAGGGTAGGGCCTGGAGATGACTATCTCCAGCCTCAGGATCTGATGCAGACATCAGCAACGGGAAAGCGTGTCCAGTTTGTCTACATTTGCCGATCCCAGAGTGATTCCCTATTTTTGAGCTGAATCTGTGACCCCATGATGAAGTGCATGAAAAAAATTAGAATGTAAAAGCATGACTTTGGGAATGCACGTGGTGGGTCCACAAGCTTTGAACCATGCACTTTGCACACAAACCTTCTGAATAACAGCTCTTTTGTGTCTGGCTCAGTGTAGACAGGCAGCTCCCCCACTTCCCCTCCCCTTTTTGCTCTGGGGGTGGCGGGGCATATGTGGCCATGACCTTGGCTGTCTGAGGATTTTCTCAGAGGAAAGACAGAAGCAGATGGAGGGTCTTGATATTTAATGAGAGCCTGACATTACCGTGGGTTGCCTTAGAATGGGACACAGGGACCAAGGAAGGAAAGTGATTTTCAAGACCAAATCACCATCACTGACAAAAAAGCAACCCAAGGCACAGAACTTACCGTCATGCCCTGAGTTCAACATCCCTTGGCATTAGGAAGGAGAAAGTGGCTTGGGTCTTTGGAAAAGTGAGCAGTGACGTTTCCTTCCTCCTAATGATCTAATGTTCTTGAAAATGTTAACAGAGAAATGGGAAGACAGAGGCCTCTACGGTGTAAGAATCCTTAGAGATACTCTGCTACCCAGCACACTTGACATCACTTTTGGATGAATTTATTGAGGCCCAGAAGAAAGAATCGATGTGGTCCTCTTCCAGGGAGTATCCTGACATGATTTTCAAGGCCACAGCTTACAACTCTAGCCCTGTTTTTATGGGATGCCTCCTTTTTGTTCTCAGTTCAGGAAGACAAAACATTAACCTTCAAAAAAAGTCCAGCAAAAGTATGAAATGTAACGTGCAGGCAATACTTAGGTGAGAATTAGGACCACTTGCATCAAATGCCGTTGCAGATGTCAGTGCCATATGGGGCTGAGCAAAGAATCTTCCAGAAGCTGGCCAGGGTTAAGTCCTGCAGTGTGCAAGCCAGGGCACTGGGGCTCACCACTGAAATCCTCAGAGCCACAGTTTCTTCTTATCTGAAACAAGGTTGCTGATCTGGATACGCATCTTCCATTTTGTTTGTGAGATCAAATGCATTTATGAATAATTGGACAGTAGCTAATACATTATTACATGCTCAGTAGGTGATGTCTACTTACATGAGATTGATTTCTTCCTAAATGTCTATCCTGTGAAAAGCAAAAGAATTCAGTAGCCAGAAGATGCGTTTTACATAAAATAGCTCCAAACGCATTAACTCAAGTGTTTTGCACTGTTTGCCCGTGTAAAAGAAAAATAAGCCATTTTTTCCCCAAGACACTAGTCCTTGTCAAAGGCAGCTCAAGGCTGGTGCTTCCCTGTCTTATGGCATTTTATCTTTCTGCGCACTCACTAAACCCAAAAACTAGCTTATTTATCTAACACCTGAGGATCTTAATATGTTTTAAAAATTAGATTAATTTTGTTTCTGAATTTGTACCAGAAAGTATAAGAAAACACATAAGAGGCACAGGACTGGGGGCTTTCCTTGGAGATAAACTTGGGTCCTGACAGTTGGGGTATCGTATCACACAGGCATGAATCTAGGTCTGTTTTAACTAACTCGGTGACTTAGGTCAAACTCATTCAGCTTTGTTCTCTCTCACTTAAATGATCTATAAGATGGAAAGAATTGGGTGCTGGCATTCGAAGGGTCTTTTGTAGCTCTGAACTCAGTTTTTGTTGTGCCTTATCCCTTCCTTCTCTCCTTTCCTGAAACCCTGCACCCTCTCAGGCCCAGCTGAGGCCCTTACTGCCCTGCCCACCGCCTCAGAACTCCTCCTGCCTCTCAGCTGCACCCCAAGATCTTTCTGCTTTGCTCCAGATGCCCTTATAGATTCTTAGGACTGCTTCTGTTTTGCTCATCTTGCCTTGCATTGTTTATTGATTTTCTTCTTTGACTGTGAACTGATTCCAGATTCATGGCCCCAACTTCCAGCTGTGGCCAGCTGACAACCATGGAGTCTTCTGAGCCAGTCCTGATTCTCCTCCTCGGTTGCAATCTACTCAGAGGGCTGTGACGAGGGTCAGACAAGATCATGGCCCCAGTAGTACTTAAGTCACAAGGACTTTTTGTGCTCCAAGAACTAGGAAGCCCATTTTATCCCTTTTGATCCTTCCCCTGTGCAGCAAGGCAAGCAGGGGCTTCTATCTATCCAAATTTGATGGTGTGGAATGCTGAGGCTTAGGGCAATGCTCTAATCATCAGGTGATGATGCTACTGCTGACAGTGTTACTGTTTGTTGTGAGTTGTGAACTTACTTACCATGGGCCAATTATTCTTCTAGTGCACTAATTCATTAAATCCTCCCCCAAACCCAGAACTAAAGCAGTAGATTTTATTATTGCTCATAGAGGCAGACAGAGGCAACGTGACTTAGTAAAGTTAAGCTATGGGGTCCCACAACTTTCCTTAATAAGACTTGGGGCTCCTCAGGTCAGTGGGTACATTCATGCATCATGAGAACACCCTACAGGCTATTTAAATACCTAGGGCTTGACTTCAATGGTGTTAAAGCAAGTTGGTGTGGCCATGCAATTATTCCATGCTGTTCTGAAGCTCTGATTTACTGTTATATGTGTTTTTTATTAAGTCCTCTAAACTGAGAAATATATTTATTATTATTTACCAAACAAAACTCTTTTATATAAACACAATTTTTTTTTACCATGAAGATTCCTGTAGAAATTATGAAACTGAAATAAACTTATTATTCAGTATGAACACAGTCTTCTACCAGGCCTAAAGTTTAAAAAAAAAAACAAAACTCTAAAATTCCTTTGTCTCTTCCCAAAGTGCCCATTTTCTTATGACTTGAGTCTGCATTAGAGATGTATTTATTTGGATTTTTAAAATTCAGTCTTTCTGTACTTCTGTGGCAGAAGTCCACTTGCAATTTGAAATGTCACCCGCACCTCTCATTTTTTCATAATTGATCTGCTTCCAAATTCAAAATTTTGTTGCAGCCATACCAGCGTCTGGTGGGGGACACGTGCCCTAAATCATAGCATGCCTGTCATCCGACCCTTTTTTTGCCAGTCTGTTGGAAATCCCATGCAGGCTTCTTTCTCTAACCTGGGATCAGACAGTGTTTCCCACCCAAATTTGATTAAATGTGCCCTCCCTCACTGTTGTCCATATGGCACCAAAATGCGGGCTGCCTTTCTCATTTTTCCAGACTCTGGGGTCAGACGGTGCCCAGACACGCAAATAATAGTCAAATTATACAGGAAGTTGTCAAAGGACTCCGAACACAGACAGAGGCAACCTTTGACCCCACGACAGGTCAAAGGTCTGGTTCAAGTTTCTCCTTCTTAATCTGTCACCACAGCCAAATTAAAAGCAGCCCTTTGAATGAAACCATTTATGGAGTCTGCTTTTTTTTGAAAGTTTTTCTTTTATCACAAGCTGAACTTTTTTTTTAAGTTGCACTAACAATTCTCATCTGAAAAGACATATTTATAATATTAAAAGAGTATAGATATATATATGTGTGTGTGAGTGTAAGTATATATGTATGTACACACATATATATAAAATATATGTATTTTTTTTCTCTCAGGAAAGGGCCCAACTGAAGGTATTTTCTTCCCACTAAATTTAGATGTAGACTTCTCTTTAAGTCAGAAAAGGCACCAATAAATACAACTGTCTGCCTACCACACATCCACACTTTGAACATCTCCCAGAGATCCTGAAAATATTTTAAGACCCACAGCAGGCTGTGAGAAAAAGAAAAAGAAAAACAAAAACAGCAGGGTGTGGAGACATTGTTGCTCAAGAAAGACAGAAATGGCAAAGGACAATTCCCCAAAAAAATCATGTTTAAAAGCTAAAAGAATCTGTCATCATGCTAAAACAGTGACAATGATCTTCAAAGGTTCCTAAGCCTTTCCTTACAGTAAGATGTCCCTGACTTTTCTTTGCCCAGAGCAGAGAGGTGTGGAGAAGGGATACCTGCTCGCTGTATGCCACACATTTTCTGTTTTCAGACTGATACCAGGACAACCATCTTAGTGACTGAAAATGCAAAGCAAGCTTCAGGGTTTTCCCTTTTTTTGTCTGATTTTTAAGTGGTAAGTGATGAAGGCATTGGTGGTATTCCCTAGGAGCTTTGTGGAGGAAAAGGATTATGTCTTTGGGAGGGGTACGGTGAGAAGGAACAGCTCTTCGGGGATCTGTCTTCCTCTGAGAAACAACTGAAAACCATTGACATGAGACACGCAGTCCATTGGAAGCACCAATGAAATACTTAGAGGGGAGGGGGAGGTAGAATGGATACCCTATAAGAACAGAGGTTGTGATCAGTTTTATTTCCTGATATGTCCCAAGTACCTAGAATAGTGACTGGAACATACCAGGTACTCAATAAATATTTGTTGATTATATATATAAATGAACATATCTACTTTTTGTTGTTGATCTGAATGTTTATATAGCAATCCGTATTGGTTTATACATCAATGTCCCTCCGGCATACACCAGCAGTAGACAGCAAGCTAAATTCTACTATACCAGATAAAAATACCTTGGATTGCAAATAATAGAAAACCAATAAGAAATCAATTGGAATTAGGAAATTCTTATTTTTGCATTTAAAATTCTAGACGTAGTCAATGCAGGGTGGAACAGTAGCTCAACAATTCCATTGAAAACTCAGACTAGTTTTATCTTTCTGCATTTTCACTTCTAGCATGGTGGCTACTATAGCCTCATTATAAGAGTGCTGTCTTAGAACCCACCATCACATCTGCACACAAAGGGGAAAGAATAAAAAATGGTTGGGAGCAACCACATCTGTCCCTTTTATCAGAAAAGCTAACCCCTTCCAAGAAATCCCTAGTAGACTTCTGCTTTTTGTTGTTGATCTGAATGTTTATATAGCAATCTGTATTGGTTTCCTATAACTACTGTAATAAAGTACCACAAACTGGGAGGCTTTAAACAAAAGTAATTTATTGTCTCACAATTTTGGAGGCCAGAGATCTGAAGTCAAATATCAGGAGAGGTGCACTCCCTGCAAAGCCTCTAGGGGAGGATCCATTCTTACCTCTTGTAGCCCCAGACCCTCTTGACTCATGGCAGCATTACTCCAATCTCTGGAGCTCCTTCATATAACCATCTGTCTTCTGTATTTTCACATCATCTCCTCTCTGTATGTCTCCATGTCCAAATTCCCATCTTCTTATAAGAACCCAGGTAATTGGCCAGGCGCAGTGTCTCACGCCTGTAATCTCAACACTTTGGGAGGCCAAGGCAGGTGGATCATGAGGTCAGGAGACCGAGATTATCCTGGCCAACATGGTAAAACTCCATCTTAACTGATAATATCTTCAACAGTCCTATTTCCAAATAAGGTGACATCCTCAGGTTCTGGGGGTTAGGACTTTACAGCATATGTTTTTGGGGGACACAGTATAACACATAACATCCCCCTTAGCTTCAAGGGAAGCTGTAAAAGTGAAATGTTATCTTTGTAAGCCTTTATCATGGAATGTGTTAACAGAAGGGGATTGAAAAAGACTTGGGGTTGGCCAATGAGCAGTATTTGTCTTGCCTCTTTCTCACCCGTAGGCGACAGCACAGTGGATGGAAGGGAAATGAGCTTTACCAACACAAAGGTGACTTTCAATGGGCTTTAAACAGATGTTCATTTCAGACACTTATGTATACCTGTCATATTACTCCTGACATGCCTCTGAAGACATCAATGTAGTCCATGTAGTTGAGATCTTTTTTTATGTAAGAATGGGGTGCAAGTCTGGGAAAGTAGCTCCCTTGACCCTACTTGGAAATATCTTTATCCATTTGAAGGAAAAGTGTAACATTAAGAAGTGACTTCTTATCTGAAAAATCCAGGGTAAATTAAAAGGAGGGTGTGGGCTTAACCCATAGTTATTGACATATTAAAATGACACAGTTCATTTACAGAAATGAACATTCAAGCCCACGAGCTTTAAGACACTAGAGATTTTATCCTTTTCCACAACCAAACATCCCACCAAATAATGATCTCACTGTATTTCTTCTATAGATAAAATTTATCATCAGCAATCTGCTTCTATAAGCCAATAAGTGGATTATTTGTAAATGAAAATAATCTCAAAATATTGTCATACTAAGCTGTCATGCATAGAGTTGTGGAATTTTAGCACTTGTAGCATTCAATGATTTATCTTTGTAACAGTTAATGTCACATAAATGCTGTGTAAAAAACAACCTTAAAAACTCTGCAGGATATAATAAGCATGCATTTAACTTATTAATATGTCCATCAGCTGGAGTAGGCCGGCTGATCTAGTCTGCACTTGGCTAGTTTGAATGGGGTTTATTCATTTGTCTGTGGCCAGCTAGAGATCAACTGCCCTAGGCTAAGCACATCTTGTTGTGACTGCTCCACAGGTCTCTTTCCCGCCCCCTGCAGCCAGCAAAGGAAGCCAGGCATATCTTCTCAATGCCATGGTAGAGATGAATGAGAACAATCACTTTCTGTCTGCTGACATCACATCTACTAAGATCTCATTGGTCAAGTGAGTCCCATATTCAAACCAAGAGTCAAGATAAAAAGAGGGTGGTGGAGGGCTTCTCTACCCACAGTAAGCGGGCACCACAAAACCACATAGCAAACTGGCCGGTCACAGGGAAGGCTACTAATTGGGACTATTGATGCATTGGACTTCCATCTTGGAAACTTCCTTGTATGCTATAAGAGTACCATGAATGCTAAGTTAAGGAAATTGCTAAAATTCATAGGTGAAGAAATGAGCCCAATTCAGTTGGTTGATAGATACCATATTATAGAACAAGTTAAGGAAAGTAATTTATACTTCTTAGCAAGATGTGTATCTCATCTATACTTCCTCTAGCTTATTCAGCTGTTTGGACCAGGTAAACTGTAACATTGAATAATAATCTTGAACATTGAAAGTAAATTAAAAATATTTTCAAAACTCGTTTTGAAAGCATTTTAGATAATGTCTCTTGAGATAAATAGCTACTTGTTAAAAAAAAATGACAGCATAAAACCAGGCTATGAAATATCACTTTAATAATTATTAGTAACCAGTCTACTCCTTGTCTTGGGATACACATCCTTGTGCTTGTCTTGTGTTTTAAAGCACTGTACGGGAAGAGTTACATGTGCATTTTATCAGGGGCCTGGGGGCTTGGGTCAGTAACTGAAGATATACTGAGGACAGAAGTCAAGACTTACTCCTCTATTAAGTCTCTGGTGGTCCCAGTCTCTGTGATGTGATTTGGATGGACCAGTGGAAGGTCTTATGAAAAGAAAAGAAAAAACGTGGAATGCCAGGTCAAGCAGCATTCCTGTGGCGTGCTGCAGTCAATAGTTGCTTGATCCATGTTCTGCCTCCTTGGTTGGGTCACACACATTCACCCTCTGTACCAGGCAGTGGGAGGGAATGTCCAGCCCACTCAGCCAATTCCACAAGGACTGGCAAATCATTTTGGGTGTAGAAAAAAGCAGAAATTATTTTATGGGGTTACAGCTTGCACATTGTTTGTTTGAAATGTGTCTTGAAATGAATTTTTAAGATATGGGATCCAGTCCCCTGTCCCCTTGACCTACAGAAGAGAAAAATTAGGTCCAGAAGAGAAAAAACTTGCTGAAGCAGGTGACTGTCTAGGCGGGGTCAGCAGCCCACCATTCTTTAATTCAGTTATAGATTCCCTCCCTGCATGTCAGCATCACCCCCACAGCCTCATCTCCTCATGGGAAGGTTCGGAACAAGCAGGCTTTAATGCCAGACCACCCCTGCAGAGCTGGGCATCCCCAGGGGCCGGCAGTGGCCACCGTGGGCATGGGATTTAGCATGTACCAAGCATGTCCACATGCTCCTCAGCATTGATTCCCCACAACAGACTCGTGGGCAGTTCAGGTTGCATCACTCCCACTTGACAGATGAAAATGCAAAATGACCCAGAGAAGTTCCACCTCCTTCAGCTCAGGCCGCTCCCAAAACACACAGGTAGTAAACAGCAAGGAAAACAATGTCCTGTGGCTTCAGACCCCTAATCTCTTGCTCTCTGAATAAACATGTGTCTGCATACCATTGCTTCTTCTATATATTTTTTGACCTGTCTTCCATCTGCCTAACTAGCCACACAGCCACTACTCAACCAGTATTTATTCAATACTTACTATACGCCCCTCATTATTCAAAGATCTTGGGGTTTGAGCCTGAAATCAAACAGTAGCAACTGGGGCTTCACATCCTAAGGAATATTTTTAAACTAATTTGTCCACAATATTATCATTTGGAGTAGAGCAGTTCATGAAATAGAGAACATTCTCTACTATTCTAGGAATTACCTCCTAGTAAGGAGGATGGTTAAAACATAAATAAATAAATAAGTTTAATAGTAGTAAGTACTAAGGAGGAAAAATAAAATGGGCAAAAAGCAAAAGACTGTCAGGAATGGTAAGAGGCAGACTATGAGATGAAGAGGCCAGAAAAAGCAGCACTTAAGACACTGTGCTAAGCCCATTTATCTGCTCATTCATTCACTCACTTATTCATTCACATATTCCTTCCTTCATTGTCCTTCCAACCAAGTAACCAGCCATTGTTTCAGCTACTCATTCAATTGTACATAAATGTATGTATCTGATATTTTACTCATCCATTTATCCAAAAATTAATTGATTCTTTTACTCATTCATTCATGTAGTTTCCAACTTATTTACTCATTCACTCACTTTATTTCCTTTTTCAAACATTTATTTATATACTAGATATTCACTAAACTCCTTCATTATCCTTTGGCACTAGGAAAAACAAAGACGGTATGAACAAGGTATTTGGGGAGAAATTTTCCTAGGCTGTTCTCTAATTGTAAATTTGTAACTGTGTTTTGTTTAAGTGCTTACGCTGAGTGCTTACTGGGCTCAGTGCAAGCACTGAGCTCCTGGGACATCAGATAACACAGCCACAGTGCCAGGGGCTTTATCACAGCCTAATACCACTAAAAGGATGCTATCAGGCTTAACCCTGTCACCTTGAACCAGAAATGAATAATGAGCACCTTTCACAGTTAATATTAATCCAGCCTGTCTCCATATATCATTTGCCAGAAGGCACAACTTCTCCTGGGTCCAGGAGCTCTGAGACAGCATGCAGAGGCCATGGGCGACTTCAGGGCGAGATGGTAGGGTGAGTTCACACTTTGAAGCTGAGTTTGCCCATCCAACCTCAAAACACATAGCAAGACAGATATAGATAAAAGAAAAGAGTAAAGCAGACAGGGCGATAGTCGAAAGCAAGACAAACATCTACAGGGAACAGAAACCCAATGCATAAATGAAGCTAGAGCCACAGGCTGCCAGGGTGTGAGCTTGGAAACAAGTGGAAGCAGTAGGATCATGTTTTTCCTTTACTGACTTTGTCCACAATATTATCATTTAGATGTGTCATCCTGTAAAATGTTATCATGAAATATTAATATTTTCTATTCTTTTCATTGTACTAAATCTTCAAACTCTATTATGTATGCATTATATAAATTATATATATATACATTAAATACATTATGCACACACTATATATACACATAGGGTCCATGTCAATTTGGAACAGCTGCATTCAAGCTCCTTACAGCTACATCTGGTCAGTGGTTACTGAACTGGACACGCAGATCTCAAGTGTGGTGGTGATATCACAGACAATGAGAGTAAAATGAGGGCAGTGAAGAGGAAGATCACATTTTCTCATTTGCCAGTCATGAGAACCACTGGACATGGACATGGAACTAGTTAGTTAACATCACGGTAAGCTTTGGGGTAGGTATTCTTGTATCTCATTTGTAGCATGGGGAATCCCAGGCACAGGCAGATTCAGTGACTTCCCCACAACCAAGAACGAGGGAGCAGTCACATGTGAACCGGAGTATGGGATGGCGCAAGTCACGAGCTTTAGTGGGCACTGCTGCCTGTCACGATATGAACCTTTGGAAAAGAGAAGCTGTACCCTATGTAACTCTCGGCCTAGAGGGTTGTCTTCTTTTCACAATGACTTCCTGGCTTGCACGGTGACAAAGAAGGGAGCTACTTCTCATGTCTCACTGTCCTTTAGCAAAGGAATCCAGCACCAGTGATGTCACCTCCTCCCTCCTTTCTCTCCTTGATTCCTGGGCTCCGGTAACCAGCAGATCAGCCTCTCTGGTGCCCCACCCTCTTCTCTCTGTCCAGGCCCCTGGATAAGGGGTGCATCATTTCTCCAATATTTACTGCACGTGGCAGACAAATGGATCCTTGGAGTTGCTTCCAGAGAACCAAGACCCAGACATTAAAATGAATTATGAAAAAAGTACCCTGTCGTTTTCCTTGTTTGCTTCATCTACTCTCCAGTAAATAACCAGAAAGCACTTAGCAAAGACACAGGCCAGGAGTGTAAATAATAAGACCCCTTTGTCACTGACAAAGCTCTGGAAACAAAGCTGGAGACACCGCTGCCAGAGAGGTAAGCATTAGGCGACCTGTGGGGCCTCCAGAATAGCCTCCCATCCTGCCTTCTCCTCCTGCTCCTTCCTCGGGCAAATCGCAAGCCTGCTTTCTACCAGGGTGTACTCACCAGTACATAGGGCTAGTAGTCCCCTGGCAGTTTATATACAGAAGCAAGGCATTATTGATTTATCAAAATGATTTTTTATCCATATGTTATTTATTTATTCAGCCATTTAAAAAGCATCTATTGGACACGTGCAGTGTGCCAGGCACTGTGCTACATATAGCCTGGGGATTCAATCATGTGGGCCCTCTATCCATTTCCTCCTACAGCACGTAAATTCTTTTTTTAAAATTTATTTATTACACTTTAAGTTCTGAGGTGCAAGTGCAGATCATGCAGGTTTGTTATCTAAGTATACACATGCCATGTGGTGGTTTGCTGCATCCTTCACCCCACCACCTACATTAGGTATTTCTTCTAATGCTATCCCTCCCCAATCCCCCCACCCCCTGCTATTCCTCCCCTAGCCCCCCCACCCCCCAGACCCCAGTGTGTGATGCTCCTCTCCCTGTGTCGCTGTGTTCTCATTGTTCAACACCCACTTATGAGTGAGAATACGCGGTGTTTGGTTTTCTGTTCTTGTGTCAGTTTGCTGAGAATGATGGTTTCCAGATTCATCCACATCCCTGCAAAGGACATGTACTCATCCTTTTTATGGTTGCATAGTATTCCATGGTGTATATGTGCCACATTTTCTTTATCCAGTCTATCATTGATGGGCATTTGTGTTGGTTCCAAGTCCTTGCTATTGTGAACAGTGCCACAATAAACATACACAGAGCACATAAATTCTACGGAAGCAGGGAGGGGCCTTGTGCATGTGGTTCTGCAGGGACCACAACAGTATCTGTCTGTTGTTTATCAAAAGTTGTCAAAAGAACAAGGCCTCGGACTTCAAGTTGCTCATGTTCCCCTCAGGGAGACACCCAGATCAAAAAATAACAGAGAGTGAGACAGGTGGTCGTAGAGAGATACAGGGTAACGTGGGAACCAAATTCAGCTTTTGGGTGTCAAAGCAGGCTTCCTGGAGGAAGATTTTTCTAAACTGAGGTTGGAAGGATAAATGAGAGTGAACTAGATGAACAGGAGGTGTGGCTGGGTACACAAGGTCACTGGGAGGCTCCCAAGAGAAATGCAGACATGAAGAGCAGGTCAGCCGTCCCGCAGTGCTGAGGCTGGAGAGAGATGCATTCTGACCCAGCACTGCATGGTCTGCAGGCTGGAGATGGAGAGTGGGAAGTAACAGGTAGATCACAGGTCTGTGTACACACGCACCTGCCATTGCCCTTCCTCCCCTGACTGTGGTCCGATGGTCTTGGGACAGTCATTGCCTCTTCTCTGAACCTCAGTTTTTCTCTACAAAATAGGATTAACAATGCATGCCATTGAAAGGTTATTTTGAGGCTACAGTGAGATGAAATCATACAGTCCTGACTGTGGGGCCTGACCACTGGTCCCATAAGTGTACCAGTCACCTGTAGGGTGCCCTGTGGAAAAGGATCTGCTTTACTGAATGTAATGGTAGCATCTCAGAGGATGAGTCAGGGTTTACATTCTTAACACCTGGTAAAGCACTTAACCAATAGCTACTATTTATGACACAGTACTTTAGAAACATTGCAATTGTCCAAGTATAGCATAGATCCAAGTACTGGAACCATTGAGAATTGACATTTTTTTTTCCAACTCTGAACATCTAGGGGAAAGAGAGAAATCACCAGGAAATCGTCTATGTCAGCTAATGCCCCTGTATATCAGAATATTCAGAGCTATATCAGAATATTCAGGTTTGTTCACTGGACTCTTCTTCCCAAAAAGAAATTCTGACCCTGGCATAAAGGTTATCTAGAGCCAAACAAGGGGTTTCCCTTTGACCAGTATTTGTATGGATTAATCAAAAGTGGCAATACTCAGTCCAGCCTGACTTCTGGCCATCGTGCTTAATCAGGACATCACTTGCCTAAAGGCCATAGTGGAAGGAGTAGAGAAATGAAGGAAGAGGAGAAAGTGAAGTGAGGAAGGGAGGGACGGGTAGGGAGGATGAGGGAAAGAGAAAGGAAGAAAGAAAGATGAAAAAAGAGAAAGAAAGAGAATCCACAGAGTATGAGTGTGATTAGGAAAGAGCGAATGTAATAAAAATGAAAAGGGATGCGCAGAGAAAGGAGTGTCTAAGAGAAGGGATGAGGCAGACTGAAAAAGAAACGGGAAGAATTAATCCAGAAACACAGTGGGCTTATTCATTATTATCCAAAAGATTTACTTTTTCCCCTCTTCTTTAAATCCTAATTTAGATATCTTGTGATATTTCTGCCTTGCTGGATATAATGAACCAATAATATTCACTCTGCCATATGAACAATATATATATATATATATATATATATATATATATATATATATATATATATACATGTATATTCTATTCCAGGTTATTGTGAAATCATATACAGGTTTAGAAGTTATTTAAAAATATATAACAAAACTAATTTGCCATTATTTTCATCAGGGAAACGGTCTCTTTCCTTACAAAACATTTTGTTTACATAGCCCCCTTTATGCTTTCTGTGTACATGTGTGTGCGTATGCATATGTGTGCATGTGTGTGTGTGTGTGTGTCTGTGTGTGTGCACAGAAAGGGGAAAATGGTCCCAGTCAGCATTTGTTGGATGTTTCCATTCTGTCAAACCAGGATGATCTAAATTTGCGATAGACGCAGATCCAGTAGTATAATTAACCTACAACCCCTAAAAACGTCCATATCCCAGTTATAGAGATCCTATATTGGGGCCTGCCTGAAATTTTAAGTTTACCAAACCTTACATTTGGACCTTAAAACTGGGCCGCAATCAGGAAAGCCATCTTCTCAGCTCTGAGATTTGCCAATTAAATTTTTTTAATCTAAATTTGGAAGCAGGTCATTAGCATATCATTATTGATGCCACATGCAAGCTACTTTTTTTCCCCTCCAAGAAAAAAATAAATCACAGCATTTCCAGCACACATTTGTTAATATAAAAATTACCATATCAATAAAACGCCATTATTTGATAGGAACTGCCCCTCTCAAAAGGTTCCAAACTATTGTTTGGTCCTGATACGCATGCTCTTGGTGCAAGCTTTTATTTATTCATTATTATTATTGTTGATTTTTTTAGTCCTTGCACTGACTGGGGAAGCTGTCCATTCCCACCAGGGCTGGTCACAATCCCCCCGTTCCTCCTGAGGTCTCCATGGTCCCACGCTCCATAACAGTGACCTTTTGACAGCACTGCATACTCAGGCTGGGGGTGCGGGACAAAGGAATACATTTTCCAGTGAAGAGCCATCATGAAGTTGGGCAGATGGATGTGAGATGTAAGCTCTTAATTAGGGCCGGACGGCTGGTTGACCTCTCAGGAGACACAAAGGTGTGTACACAGAGCCCCCAGGCTCACCTGCTTCTGTAGCCTCCGCCCGTTAGCTGGGCGCCTCTCAGAATTTACCCGAAGCGTGCAAATTTGGGTGGGGGGGGGTGTGCCTTTATTCTGAGACAGAAATCAGCAGTTTAGCATGAATATTCTCAGCTGGCAGATGGGAGAGGGCGGGTTGTCACGTCAATAGAATCTGATCCGGTGGTTAGGTAAGACCTGGGGACAAAGATGGAATTGTTCCAACATCAACCAGGCAATAAAGTAATGACAATCACCTCTTGCATTTGGGAGGGCGGGAGGAGAGCAGGGTGGGGGTGGGGTGTGAGGAAGTCCACGTTGCCAAAGTGCTATTCTTTCTAGAGCATTTGCATTTGTCACTATCTTGAAACCTCCAGCCACCCAGGCAGACACATCATATTGTCTCCATCTTCCAGATAAGAAAACCAAGACTCAGTGAATTAAGTAGTGACCAAATCACAGATCCAGGGAACCAAACCTATTTCTCTCTGAAGAAGCCTGTACCAATTATGACCTGTTTTACTCTGCGGCATCTCCCAGAGCCTCTCCCCGTCTCAGCACAGAGTCTTTCAGTTCAGATGCCATTCAGTGAGTGACTGTTGTATGCAAGTGAGGCCCTGCATCTGTACCCTCATGTCACAGATGCAAATACTGAGGCTCAGAGAGATGACATGATTTCCCAAAATGGCACCGCTGGCACCTGCTGAAGTCAGGGCACAAAGCCCAGGTCTCCTGGCTTCGGGTCTGATGCTCTCCCTTCACTCATGATGTCTCCTCGTCTTATCTCACCCAGGATGGTAGCCTGGTGCACGAAAAATCTGACCCAGCCCCCTAAGTTATGCTGACTCCAAAGGAAGCCTGGTGACTCCACAAAGATTTGCATGCTAGAATCTAAGCCTCGCTGTAGATAAGACCAGGACACCCAAGATGCTGAGAAAGTTAGGCACTTGCTCTTCTTCATAGCAGGGTTGGAGCCAGACCCCTGCTCTCCTAACTCAAAGCTGAAGTCTTTGTCCATGTACATTCTGCTAAGCTGAACACCCTGTGAGTCAGGCTATAAGGCCCCAGGGTCCTTCCTCTCTGGTCCAGTGTCCTCTAAAGTTATCCTTGCCAAGTCCAGGGTATGATGTCCTTTCTCGAGGAGTTCCTGGGAAGAAAGCCAGGTTATTATTCTTGTACTCTTTCTTTCCTTTTTTCTTCCTTTCACATATTTTTACCTTTCTCCTTTCCTTCTTAAAAAAAAAAAAAACTATTTTGAAAAACATTCAGGCTACAGAAAAGTTACGAAAGAAAGAAAAAGAAAAAGAAAGAAAGAAATCCTAAGACTGTGTGTGCATGCGCACACACATACACTGTTATTTGTTTTCCTGAGCTATTTAAGAGTGAGTTACAGATATAAGCTCCTTTACCCAGAAATACTTCAATGTGCATTTCCTAAAAATAAAGGCATTCTCTTATATCACCACGGTGCAATTATCAAAATCAGGAAATGAACACTAATATAGCACTATGTTCTAATCCACAGACCTTATTCAAATGTCGTAAATCATCCCACCACTGTTCCTTGGAGCAAAGCAACTTTAATTTGTCTGGTCCAGGGTGAAGTCTAGAATCCCACATTTCACTTACTTGTGCTCTCTCTGGTCTCCATTGATCTGGAACCATTCCACATCCCTTCTCTGCCTTTCACGAACTTGACATTTATGAACAGTACAGGCCAGCTGATTTGTCAAAAGTCCTTTAATCTGAGTTTGTCTGGTGTTGCCAGGAGATGAGATTCAAGTTCTGTGTTTTTGGCGGGAATGTCACAGAAGTGACGTCATGTCCTTCTCGGCGCCTGGGGGGCATGTGATGGCAATTAGTCCCATTACTACTGATGTTAACTTTGATCACTCGGTTAAGGTGGCATCTGCCAGATTTCCGTACTGTGAAGCTACTCCTTTTTCCTGTTAAGTGAATTAAGTATCTTTTTGTGAGATGTGTTGAGGGTATGCAAATACCTGTTTTTTCATTATTCTTTGATATTTGATATTTCTTATCTGGATCAATTATTACTATGATAGTGTCAAGTGGTGATTTTCTAATTCGTTCTTTCTGTCTACATTTATTAGCTGGCATTCTGTAGTAAGAAAGAAACTTGTCTTCTTTTCTATTCACTCCTTCATTCATGTATTCATTCATTTATGCTGGTACAGGCTCGTGGATTCCTACTTATTCACTAGGCCTCCTTCTTTCATTCTCTGTCTCTCTTTCACACACACGCACCCCCACACACACACACACACTCAAAGAAAACAAACACTGGGAAAGTGGCACAGGGAGCAGGTTGGAAAGCCACATGATGAGTTTGAAGTCTGACCTCCGGAAGGAGACCTGCAGGGACGGGGGCGGGGCTGGCAGGAGCCGCCGGGGCGGCTAACAGGCTCTGTGATAGGGTTCTCGTCTCTCCTGCCCTCAGCAGAGAGGCTTAAATATCTCCTTCTTGGCCAAACAGATCAATACAAGCTTTTTAACATCTTCAATGAGAGCTCATTAATGCTCTCTGGGTGTCCTCCTGCGGCCGGGCTGACCTGGGAGGAGCAGGGGAGACTGAACTGCAGACAGATAATTATCCCAGAGATAACACTTCAGATCAGCTCCTGGCAGCATGTGAATCGTTTTCCTAATTATTCAGGACAGCAGCTAGTGAGAGTGCAAACTAATTGAAAATACGTGATGATTTATTTGCGTGGCTGAGGCTCAGCCCGTGTACTGGGTTAAGTACAGCGCACCCCTCAGCCTCTCAGTCCGTCGCTGAGGCCTCTTGGGCATCATGACGCAGACAATGGTGAGAATATTTCCGCATTAGTCATATAAACATATGAGAGCTGGTAGTTATGAAGGACTTTTCAAAAGACGTGGGCAATCTGTTGTTTCACTTTTACCCCTCAAGTAAATAAAATTACTGAGAGTTGGTATTTGGTCCACGCTATTTTGCCCAACTCACAGAATTTCTTTTGCTAAATGGCCTTTGATATTTTGACCACATCTTTCCCTGAGGATAGGGCAACACACATGCTACCTGCACCATGAGGATACTGTTAAGAACCCTACACTTGTCGCTTTATGAAATCCGGTAGGATATTAATTTATTCTTGAGTGTTAGGCAGACAAGAGTCTGTCTGCCTGAAAAACTGTACTCCTTTGAGACCATAAACATGCTAAATATCTTGCCCTTTTTGACCTAGCTACCAGGAAGCTCAAGGCAAAATTTTACATTTAACTTGATTAGATAGGAGCTTATACTCTGCACTTCTATAGTAAAGGCAATTTCAAAAGGTTGCTGCTTTCATTCTGATACAAATATCATTTCTCCAATACAGAGATTGAAGGGACTTTAGTAGTCAGAGTCATAACTAACTCCAGAGTCCAAGCTCATGCCAGTTTACAACATATTCTTCCTGGATCACCAAAGGCATCGTTTACCTGGGCATGCTCTAATGCAGAGGCCAGCAAACTTTCTCTGTAAAGAACCAGTCAGTAAATATTTCAGACTTTCTGAGCCACGTGATCTCAACTCTACTAAACTCTATAGCCATAGCATAAAAACAACCATAGACAGAAATTCAGAGTAACTCAATGCATGAACGTGAATATGCTCCAAAAGATACATATGGACACAAAGACTTTAATTTATATGGTTTCATGTGTCACAAAATATTATCTTTCTTTGAATTTTTGTATAAACTCTTGAAAAGAGTAAATACCATTCTTAGCTTGTGAGCCATCCAAAAATAGACAGTGGCCTGGATTGGGTTCACAGGCCATCATTGCCATCCTTGCTATAAAGAAATATGTGGAGAAGGAAGAAGAGGTAAATGTTCTTGGGGATAATGTGTCCTTCTGTAGAGGGATACAAAAGATAATTAATACATCATTGTCAAGCTAAATTAAATCATAATTAAATCCAAATCTTTTCTTCTTAGAATATGTGATTTTGCAAGTACAAGCAAAACTGAGGCCAATCCTGTTTACTAGGGTAAAGTATGGATTTGCACACAGATTGACCTTTGTGAATCTTGTTTAGAAAATTTGCTTTTTCATAGTATTACTGTAATCTTAGTCAATTAAATGGATCCTCATTCCAATAATGGTATTGTTGACAGAACATCATTAACAAAACTGAAATTTGGCAGATTGGTGAAAAGCCGAAGGAATAAAGTTCTCTAGAAGTACCACTTACTGTCACATTTCCAATGAAAACGTGTGTATCACCACCATCAATACTATCAGCACCATCACTACAACCATCATTACCATCATCACTACCACCATAAACATCAGCACAGCCACATTTACCAATATTATCATCACCACCATTACATCCATCCCCACAAGCATCACTACTACTACCACATCATCACCTCCACTACCACCATCACAGCTACTACCATTACCATCATAATACCCAGTGTCACCATCAAAACAGCTGCCACTAATACAACCAAAATCACCACCACCACTGTCAGCACAATCACAACCACATCTACCAGTACTATCATCACTAGCACAACTGTCACCATCAACACTAATCCCTCCACAACCACCACCACAGCCACAACCACCACCACAGCCACTACCCCCGTCATGATCATGCCCACCACCACCATCAAAACAACTGCCACTAATACAACCAAAACCACCTCCACCACTGTCAACACAATCACAACCACATCTACCAGTACTGTCATCACTACCACAGCTGCCACCATTATCAACACTAATCCCTCCACAACCACCACCACAACCACTACCACCATCATGTTTGCAACATATTATAAACAGTTATGATCATGCCACCACCATCATCTGCACCATTAAAACAACCACATCCCCTTCTACCACAATAATCACCACCATCACTACTGCCAAGACACCACAGTCACCACCATCATTACATCTTCCACCACCATCATCACTACCCTAATCGTCATTGTCATCATTGCAACCTCAAACACTATTACCACCATCATCATCATAAAAACCACCACCATCATCTCTAAACCCTCACCACCATCAGCAAAACCACCACCAGTACCAAAATAAGCACCATCATCTCATCTTTCACACTCGAGATTAGAGAGAAATGTGACTCAACACTTTTGCTTAATACCAGTTTCCAAGTCTATGAGATTCTTTCTGTCTTTCCTCTCCTTCATTTATACCAAAGTCTAAAAGCATATATTCAATCGAGTTATTTCATTGTTACTTGCTAAGGAAATAATCTAAATGTGAATGACAATTCTACAAAAAGATGTTTCCCAACTAAATATTTATAAGAATGGAAATTTTGCCAATATAAAAAGCAAATAATTTGGAAATGGTCAGGTAAATTATGAAATATCCATGTAATGAAAGAGATAAGGTGAAGCCGGGCACGGTGGCTCACGCCTGTAATCCCAGCACTTTGGGAGGCCGAGGCAGGTGGATCATGAGGTCAAGAGATCGAGACCATCCTGGTCAACATGGTGAAACCCCTTCTCTACTAAAAATACAAAAATTAGTTGGGTATGGTGGCACACGCCTGTGGTCCCAGCTACTCGGGAGGCTGAGGCAGGAGAATTGCTTGAATCCCGGAGGCAGAGGCTGCGGTGAGCCGAGATCACGCCATTGCACGCCAGCCTGGGTAACAAGAGTGAAACTTTGTCTCAAAAAAGAAAAAAAAAAAGAGATAAGGTGATTAAGAATGTTTGCCAAGATATTTAGATATTGAAAAATGCACATTATACAGTATTAATTAAAATATACACAATACACATAATTGGCTTCAGTTATGAAAAACTTCAGAAAAAACAAGACTGGAATAAAACACACACCAAACCAATAATAGTGCTTTTCAGCTGAATGATGCATTTATTTACGGGAAATTTTAATTTTTGTGTTTATACTTGTCCTCATTATCCAACTGCTCACTAATGAAAAAGTATTAAGCTTATAATGAGAAAAAATACTTTCAAAAAAAGATAAGAGATCACCTTCCTGCTTTCAAAGCACAATTTAAAAAAAATGTCACCTCATCTGAGAAGTCTTTCTTTTCTGGATCTGCTTAGCATTATCTCACCCCCACCCCACTTTGCTCCCCTAAATTACCATTTGCACCCAATTATACACATTTTATTTATTTTTTTTATTTTTATTTATTTATTTGAGACAGGATCTCATTCTGTCACCCAGGTTAGAGTGCAGTGGCATGGTCTCAGCTCACTGCAACTTGTACCTCCCAGGCTCAAGTGATCCCCCCACCTCAGTCTCCCAAGAAACTGGGAGCACAGGCCAATACCATTATACCCAACTAATGTTTTCTATTTTGGGGTACAGACAGAGTTTCACTATGTTGCCGAGGCTGGTCTCAAACACCTGAGCTCCACCCACTTCAACCTCCCAAAGTGCTGGAATTACAAGCATGAGCCACCTCACTGTGCCATATTTTATATCGTAACATATACCTTAGATAGGTGTACACATTCCTATAGCCATTCAGATGGATCTGGCCTGCTGAATACAGAAAATTTTGAATTTCCTTCCTTCCTTTTCTCCTTCCTTTCTTCCTTTTTCCTTCCTTCCTTCCTTTTTCCTTCCTTCCTTCCTTCCTTTTTTCCTTCCTTCCTTGTTCCTTCCTTCCTTTTTCCCTCCTTCCTTCCTTCCTTTTTTCCTACCTTTGTTTCTTCCTTCCTTTTTTCCTTCCTTCCTTGTTCCTTCCTTCCTTTTTTCCTTTCTTCCTTCCTTCCTTCCTTCCTTTTTTCCTTCCTTCCTTCCTTCCTTTCCTACCTTTCTTCCTTCCTTCCTTCCTTTTTTCCTTCCTTCCTTCCTTCCTCTCCCTGTCTTTTGTTTCTGTCCTTTTGAGCACCTGTTATAAGGATAGCCCTGTTCTAAACCCTGAGGATGTACCAGTGAACTAGGCAGGCAAATATGCCCTCTTTGTAGAGCATATAGGATCTACCTTATAGTCTAGTGGGGGAGACAGGCAATACACAAATGCAACAAGACAGATGACCACAGTGGCCGTGCAGTTTGCTTCTGCCTGTGACACCTCCTCATCCTGAGGGGTGGGTATTATGCATCCCCAGTTGGCAGGGTAGCCCACTGATGAGACCCCAGCCCTGCTCCCCAGCACAGAGTGTGGGTTTCATGGGGGCACTCACAAGAACACCTGTTACCCTTTGTGCCTCCTCTGGGAGCAGGTGCAGGATTGAGGCATGAACATCTGTCCAGCAGTAGGGGCTGGTTTCCCACCTCAGGGCCAAGGCAGGCCCCTTCTCTGCCTGGGGCTGGCCCTGAGGCTAGTACTTCCCAAAACCATGGACCTTGTTTTGATCCACCTGCTTTCCAGAGCAGCTCTTTGACTACTTTGGAAACTAGTGGAGTCCTCCAGCCACTTGCAAGAAAGCCTTGCAGGATATGCTCATGGCAGATTCACCTACTTCTCTTTCAACTGTGTGAAAACACACACACACAAAAGCTTGCTTCTCTGCCTTGGACAAATAGACTAAAAGCAGAGAGTAGTCCAGCTTAAGCAAAACATTGTCTCCATTTTTAAACTTAAAAAGCCATCAAAACTTATTGGTGATTTTATTTGACTACTTGCAGGTACTCAGCCTCACTCCCAAAGGACTTAAGAAAGCTCACAGTACTGTACTGGGATCAACAAAATAGAAATGAGTAAAGAATTTAGGAAAATTAGAAACTAAAGTAGAAGAAATATCAAGCTAGGGTAAAGTCAGTACCCAGAATGAGGCACTAGGTACTTCATAGAAGTCAGAGACACACAGGGTGTCCCAAGATGAGACAGGATTAACGCAAGAGCCCCTATGACCATAAAATTAAATACTTTATTTTCTCTGGAGAAGTCCAGTTCTTATAATGAGGGCTGGTGTAATGCCAGTGTGGCTCTGAGAAGTTCCAAGGAGGTTCTGAGAACTCTGCAGAGACACAACACCCACATGGGCTGACCTAACGTAAGCATAAATCTGAGTGTCTAGGAGAAATGGCCATGCAGTGCGGTCTTGATAGGGCTGGCTGGGCAGTCATTCCTTTCAACTTGGTCACGGGCAGGGACCACGGACAGGGCTTGGAGGACGTGCCCTCTGCTGAGTTCTAGGCAGCTCTTTGAAGTAGCCAGCGGAGAACCCACCTGCTGTGCTTCAGCTGTATGTCAGAGGGTCAGTGGGAACTGTGCCGTCAGACCCAGAAAGAGCATCTCCTCTGAAGTCGGACAGGTGGTGTTTTATATGTCAACAACAAATACCAGGGTTGTGTGCTTTTGTAAGTGTCAGGCTTGACACTGGGCAGGTGGGAATGCTAAAGCCAGTCTCCCTCAATTCAATTCCAGCTCAGGTGAATCATGTCAATTTCTCAGATGTTTCCTCATCTGTCAAATTGAATAAAAATAGGACCTTCCTTGCACTGTTGTAGGTTTCATGACGAGCTCTCAGAACTGAGACCAGAACACACTGGGAGTCTGGATAGGTTTATATCCACATCCTGTCCCTGTGTTTGGGTGGTGAAGATGAGCAAAGGGCTATTTCTAAAGATTTCTGTGGACGTTTCTCTATTCCAGCTGTATGTGTGCAGAGGGGGTCAGGGAATAGACAGAGTTTATCTTCATAAAAAGACTGTTTTTATGTTTGGGAAATTAGCTTATTTGGCTTATTGGCTATGAAGGTTGAAAGCCTGGTCTTATAAGATGAATTTGAGATGTTAAGGAGTTAAAATGTTCTGTTTAATAAAACTCATTTCCTTCCTTCTTTCTTCCCCCCTCTCTCCCTTCTCCCTCCCTCCCTCTCTCCCTCCTTTCCTTCCTTCCTTCCTTCCAACCCTCCTTCCTTCCTTCCCTCCTTCTTTCCTTCCTTCTTTCACTTCTTCCTTCATTTCTTTCATCCCTCCCTCCCTCTCTTCTCTCCCTTCCTTTATTCTTTATTCTTTCTTAGCATATATAAATATCATGCACATCCATGCTTTATTGTTTTGTAGAGTGTGGAACTGCTTAGGGATAGTTTTCAGGGAGTTATTGGGACATGAGAGAGAAGACCGTGAAAAGAGAAACAAGTCTCTGCTCTGAGGAAGGATGAATGAACCTCTAGAGATGGGCAAGGGCTAAGTAGAGGGACCGTGAGCCCAGGACCCACCCATGCTCCAGGATCGTCCAGTTACCTGTGGATGTGGTGTGTGATATAATGTCTAATATCTAACTTTGAGTGGTCCTTCCCTGTGTTCTAATTCTCCTGGGGTACACTCAGTGTTTCTGTGGAAGTGGTTAACCACTGCTGTCTGGTATTTAATTAGCATTTCTTTGGCAAATGAATGAAGGATGAAGAATAGCATCCACTCCGCGAATGAACAGTGGGTAACAGGTGAAACGTTATGGGAGGTGATGAAGTTTGAATGGCCAGAGAAGGAAGAGGTTGAGGAGTGGGCAGTGATGGAGGTGATACGGAAGTTCTTTGGCAGGGGGAACACTGAGTTTCTGCAGAATGTACTCTTGATATCACCAGGCCAGGGAGCCTGAGGACACTTCAAGCAAGGTTAGAGAGCATATGGACAATTCCTAGAACACAGCATGGGATGAGAGCATCCTCTGCTGACCGAGATGATGCGTGTTGCATTGAAAGGAGCAGAGCATGCCACTTTATCTCTAAGCAAACATATTTGTTCAGGTGTCTTTCCCATTCAAATTAGTCCAAAGGTACCCAGAAAAAGATAAAGTTTTTCAATTACCAGAAATATTTCCCATTGGTCCCACATGTAGTTGAATGTAATCAACTATTTCTTGAGTGCCTATTGTTTGTTGGCACTGTAGGGGACACAGGGATCCGGGGGCACCAAGAACCAAGCGAATGGCACTGGTTGGTAAAGACACTCAGAGAAGGAGAAGTGACTTTGGGTCATAGACTATTTGACATAAATTTTAGAAACAATCCCTCGGGGCTTCACAGCAGGCAGAAGAAAGACTGGAAGCTCCTTCTAGTGACTTATAAGTACCCTCACCCCCAAGGTCAAGGGTCTCTGCAGGGGGAAGAGGAATGGCCATGTCTTTTCTTCTCACTTGGTGCCTGGAGCAGTGCTGAGCATTTTAAATATGTCCACTCACCTCCTCCCAAGGACCAGCCTGGAAACAAGGCTCGGGAAGCTTCAGCACACTCTTACACAATGGCATTTACAAATGGCGGAGCTGGTGTTCGCTTCCAGCTGGTATTTGACATGTCTATGTGTTAAGACGGAACCTCCTAGGATCCAGAGTTTTGTTTTGTCTGTGCTTTGTTTTCCACGCCTTTTCCTTCTATTATCAATGGACTCAAGACTCCAGATTGATAATCAAGATGATGCTTGGTGAGTTGAGAAAGAGAGTATGGGGAGTAGACTGTGCTGAGAGGGGCTGTGTCCTTCACACCACTGAGAACACTTCTCCAGGGACTGAATGCTCCTGTTTCCTGAATCCAGCACTGTGCTGAATAAGCACAGTCTCTTGAATTCTCTTTCTCTTTTTTTGTCTCTGTCCCCCACACCCCTCCCTCCTAGGCTCCCTGCAGTCCAGGTGGCCCCTTCCTGGGCACACAGTATTTCTTCCGTGCCACAAAAGCACTGTGCAATTGATTCCATGTCCATTTTCTCAGATTTAACTCATTCCATGGATGGTACTCCAGGAGGGCTGTGCTGGCAATTCTTAAGCCCCCATTTGGAGGGCTCACCCTGGGCAAGGACTGGAGCTTAGATCTTAGGAGAAATTGGGTTCTTAGGAAGAAGATGCCGACATGGAATTTGGAAACAAGATGCCCATCAGAGATTTACACCAGAGACAGGAGGCAGGGGAGACCCGCCGGCGGGGTCATGGGCCCAGCAGAGGTCGGCCATCCCAGCTCTGAGATGACCGCTGCCCCCAGAAGACCAGAAAGCAACTGGCTGATGGCTGGGCCCAGGCACTTCCACACTGCTCAGTGCCCAGATAAGGGCCGTCTTTGGAAAGACATGCATGTGGGTCTGAGATCTGGGTGCTGTCTGTGGATGGCTTCCTGGCAAGGGTCCCTGGGCAGCCTGTCTCCATACCAACTACAAATCTTTTCATAATTATTTAATTTCCATCACAATCCCAGGAGGTAGTAATATGGTTCTCATTTAATAGGTGAGAAATTTGAGTTCTGGTCAGTAACTTGCCTACAGTCACACAGAGAGTGTGTGGCAACCAAGGTTTGAGTCTGGGTCCATTTCCCACATGCACACCTGACCAGGTGCCTCAGAATGTCTCTGATCCACATTTACTAAAGGAGCTTGGCTCTGTTTTAAAGACTCTGGCCTCAGCTGAGCACAGTGGCTCAAGCCTGTAATCCCAGCACTTTGGGAGGCCAAGGTGGGTAGATCACGAAGTCAGGAGTTTGAGACCAGCTTGGCCAACATGGTGAAACCCCATCTCTGCTAAAAATACAAAAATTAACTGGGCATGGTGGCAGGTTCCTATAATCCCAGCTACTCAGGAGCCTGAGGCAGGAGACTCGCTTGAACCGGGAGGCGGAGGTTGCAGTGAGCCCAGATAATGCCACTGCACTCCAGCCTGGGCGACAAGAGCAAGACTTCATCTCAAAATAACTAACCAACTAACTAACTAAATAAATAAAGACTCTGATCTCATCTGCCATGGGTTTATACATACTCTATTTCTCTTCCCTCTCAGTGTGTCATCTTATTCCCAGTAAGAACTGCGCGACCCATCTGGCAGAGCCTCCCTTTCACCTCTCTGGAAGTTGGAGTGGGGAATTGTCATTTATGGTGGTGAAGTAGACAGAGCAGCCCACAGAAGAAATTTCCCAAAGCACCCAACTCCCTCCTTAGATAAGGCAAAAAGCCTGTCTGGTGTCACTCCATCTCCAGGGATGAGAAAAGGGTTTTCTTCTTTCTTTTCCCAGATGAGAAGATGCCTGTGTCCCTGGGTCTGAGTCCCTTGTTGGTCTGAGAAAGCCCCAAGTTTCTCCCTCTTGAGGACAACGAACAGTTTGTCCCCAGGACTTTCTAGAGACAGAGGGGAATTGGGCCTGGAGGGACTCAGTCATGTTTTGGTTTCAGGGACTGTAGGGGCAATGGGGCATTCTTATTTAAACCCAGGTTAACTGCCTCACCAACCTTCAGGGTCATGCCCTGGGACATCTTTGTGTCACATTGGGAGCCTAAATAAATAAATAAATAACTCCCTCTCTCGATGTTGCCCTACTGTAATTGTATATTTATTCAGGAGGTTGGCTTTTCCAAGCACCTGTCTTCAACAGCCTTATCACTGCGTGAGCTTGTATGGGAACCAACACGTCCAGCTGTCATAGCACACAGCCTGCGGCATCTTTGTATGAAAATAAGGCAGGCGGCCCCTGATTGGGGAGAATTTTTAATCTCGACAATTTGTGTCTAAATTTGGGGGTGACCAGCCTGTCAGCGCCGGCGACCCAATCGTTCTTTGAGGTCGATGCAGGCGGCAGCTGCCACAGCCTTCACACTTCTTTTTTTTATTATTATTATTTTTCGGGAGGAAAAGGGGAGGGAGGCCATTGGGGAGGGAGGGGGAAATAAGGGGGAAAAAAAGCTGCGCTGCTATTTCTGTTGCATTTTCAAATCCTGTTTTAGTACAAGAATTTAATTATACATATTTTCATCATTTCTTATATTCTGACATATTAATTAAGGACGCTCTAATTCAGTTTCTGTAGCACCATTGGCTTACTCTGTAAAAACATTTTACCTTTATTGTACAAATAAGAAATGAAAAGGTAAATGTAGCAAGGCTCTGGGATGTTGATACATGTGTGCCCCTCCCTCCGCCACCCTCCTCTGTGTCACAGAGAAGCTGGGACCATCATGATTGTACAACTAAAAGGTTGGAGCCACCTCAGCAATTCCTGCTCTGCCTGGGTCGGCCCTGCAGAGGAAGTGGACTTCCAAAAGCTGCCTTGCCCATGTGGCTATCAGGCCCTCCTGGAGGCCTGGGGATGGGAGTTGAGGACAAAAGGCAAGGAAGGGTCTTACAGGGACCACCTAAGGCAGGTCTGTGGGGCCAGCCAGGGCTCACCAGGTGTGTTTTGCATTCTGCAACTGCTTCAGGCCTTTTTATATCCTTTCTCTCTAAGTCTCAAAAATATTCAGGGTCAGTATTATTATTTCCACTTTACTCATGAGAAAATAAAACCAAATAATGATGAGCAGTTACTGATGTGCTTAACCTAATGCCACATATTGTCCAACTCTGTCACTTAGAAATGTCCTCTGCTCCTGGATGGGGGCACAGGACAGCACCCCCAGACTGTTCATGAAGTCTCATATGATACATGGAGAGCCGGTCTCCTCCACTGGAGAGACCTGGCAAAATCACAATAAACTGTGGGATGCATGAGTTTCCAAGAGAGAGTACACCTGGGTGTAAGGGACTGTCCAGCTCTGTCTCTTAGATGCCCTATAACTTAGTTTTAACTTAGTTATCACTTGAGGCCACATGTACAGGGATGGGAAGTAGTGGCCTGTGTCTGAGCTGCAGATTCCAAGGCCCCCCAAAAGGGTGTTTACATCCAAAGAGAGGAATGTCCACAGAGCATCCCACGATTGTGGTGAAAAAAATAGGTTAGGTTCCCTCCCTACCTGCCTTGAAGGTCAAACTAGTGAATTCCCAAAGGAAACGACTGTGACTTGACTCTAGTCAAGAATGGCCCAGAAGGCCGGGCACGGTGGCTCACGCCTGTAATTCCAGCACTTTGGGAGGCCGAGGTGGGCAGATCATCTGACGGCAGGAGTTCAAGACAAGCCTGACCAACATAGTGAAACCTCATCTCTACTAAAAATACAAAAATTAGCCAGTTATGGTGGTGGGTGCCTGTAATCTCAGCTACTCAGAAGACTGAGGCAGGAGAATCGCCTGAACCCAGCAAGTGGAGGTGGCAGTGAGCTGAGATTGCGCCATTGCACTCCAGCCTGGGCAACAGACCGAGACTCTTCTCAAAAAAATAAATGAATAAAGAACAGCCAGGCAACACGTCCTGGGAAAGCCTGAGAACGTTCTAAACTAGAATCTGAGGGTTAACAGAATCTGGGTGCAATGGAGGCAGCTTGAGCAGCAGCTTCGGGGTGGGGAACAGCAGTTTGAGAGAAGGAGGAAAAGGTCTTTTCAGCAGCCCTAATGAAAGCTGAGATGGGAGGCAGGGAACAGGGAGGCAGGAGCCAGGCCGGAGGCGGCTGCCGGGAAAAGAGCTACTAGAGCTTGCAGGGCACTGTGAGCCCCTCAAAGACGGGGGTGTCTCCAAAGGACCAACAGAGCCACTGGGGAGTTTAAAGTAGATGAAACGGTCAAATGTGCGCCTCAAAACAATTATTTTCTTCTTTTCCTTCCTTCCTGCTCCTCCCTCCCTCCCGGCTGCCCTCCTTCCCCACTCCCTTTCTTCCTTCTTTCCTCCCTCTCTCCCTCCTCTCCTTCCTTTTCTCTGACCCTCCCTCTTTCCTTCTCTCTCTCTTTCTTTTCCTCTCCCTTGCTCTTTTTCTCTCTCTCCCTCTTTTTTTTCTTTCTTTGACTTGCTTATCTTTTCCAAGATGATGTTTACCATCAAGCTAAGAAACATGATGTTTTACCGTCAAGCTGAGAAATGGTTCTTTCTTCTGGGGGGTTTCAAGACCTGGCTAGGGGTTTGAGAAGGTGGGCATAAAGCAGTGAATCCTAAACATGCTGGGATTACACCGGTGATATTGTGTAGTTTTCGCAGGTCTGGGAAACTTCCCCAAGTTGCCCTTGGTGTTTGAAGCTCAGGTTAAGAGCCTCTGCCTGAGGTCCTTGCGAGGCCTGCATGCTAAACAATTCATGCTCCTTCAACCATGTCTTCTGTCCATGCTCATGGACAGCCCGTTTCTTCATGTTCCTGTAATCCCCAGGTGACCCTATGTCCATAACATCACCTGGCTGACAACCTTCACTCTGTTTCCTTGTCTTGGCCTTTCCAATGCCAGGTGGTCAGGAGCACACAGATACTTATAGGTGGGAAGGGCCTGAAAAGGTGGCCAGGGCAGAAGATACCATTCTTAATCCTCACCTTGACTATTCTGGTTCTCTAGGCCTGGATCACCCTACTGTCAGCTGCACCCCAAAATATCCTCTTTCCCCCAAAGATCTGATCCTGGCGGGAGTACAGGACAGCACCCCCGGACTGTCCATGAGGTCTCATGTCATACTTGGAGAGCAGGCCTCCGCAGCTGGAGAGACTTGGCAAAATCATAATAAATCGTGTGATGCAGCCGTTTCCCAGGAAGGGACACATCAGGGTGTAAGGGAGTCTCCAGCTCTGTCACTTAGGGAGGAAACAGACTGTCTTTCTGCCTGCCAGCCATTTCCTTAGGGCTTGTGGAGCCGCTGAAGGAAGCAATGAAGACTCAGAAAAAAAGTAAGTTCTAGCTCCCTCTTGCACCAGGCATGCTGTCAGGGAAGCTCCCTTGGGGATGGTGACACTCGTGCTGTGGAGAGAGAGAAATCATGTATGGGATAAGGAGAAGTTTCAGACCCCTGACCATGGGACGTCAGGTCAAAAAGCACAAGGACATTCACAGATTTGCACAATTACTGTGCCATGTAATCATTCATTTGGAAACGGTTAATTTTATGTTATGTGAATTTCACCTCAATTTCACTCAAATTTCAGAAAATGCATTCTTCTGGGTAAAGATATTTTTTAATAGGGCACAAGGAATGTTGAGAAAAGGGTACCTGTGAAGGTGAGTGACAGACAGGGAGTACCTGGCCCTGGGGGTTCACCCACCTGTGGGACACCTGCCTTTTGGAGAATCCTTCACATGACCCCCGTTCCTGCCACACACATGCGGCTGCTGGATTCATGTGGCTGCTGAGCTCACTGCCACTGCATTTTCTTTCTGTTTTGCTCCAATCCCATTGCCCTGATGCATGTGTTTAACGGAACCTCCGTGTTTATTGCTTTCTTCCTATTGAGACAACTAAGTAAGGCTTTAGACCCACTGGCTGTTTTGGGAGCTGTGGTAGCACCTGTATGGGGGGAACCTTAGGAGTGTTCAAAGCCTGCACCTTCAGCAAGCTCCATGATCCATCTTGCCTTCCATGGCTGGACCTGGTCCTAGAATTCTGCCTGGCATGATCCCTTATGCCTCAACTATGTCCTCGGACTTCTCCTTGGGTGTACGTTACTACAAATCACTTTTAGCCCCTCTTGTGTCCTCCCAGCCTGAGGCAGCCCAGCCTTTGAGAACTTCCACATGGACCAGATTCAACCTCTGGTTTACAGTAATCTTATGAATCCACGTTTTGGACTTTGCAAGTGGTCTATCCCATTTCTTCCAATGCCGACATTGTCCTCTCTTAAAGGGGTTACTGGCTGGGCATGGTGGCTCACACCTGTAATCCCAGCACTTTGGAAGGATGAGGTGGGTGGATAACCTGAGGTCAGGAGTTCGACACCAGCCTGCCCAACATGGCAAAACCCCGTCTCTACTAAAAATTAAAAAAATTAGCCAGGCATGGTTGTGGGCACCTGTAATCCCAGCTACTTGGGAGGCTGAGGCAGGAGAATTGCTTGAATCCAGGTGGTGGAGGTTGCAGTAGGCGGAAATCGCACCACTGCACTCCAGCCTGGGCAACAAGAGCAAAACTTTGCTTCAAAAAAAAGGGGAGGGGGTTACCTGGGGCACCGACTTGCAAGCAAGAACTCATCCCAGAGGTCAGCTAGGGACAGTGCAGTCCTCGCAGTAATGTGCAGTAAAGAGAGCTGGCAGCTGATTTTGTCTATACGGGAGAGGAACTCCTGTGCTCCAAGTGCCTGCAGCATCTGCAGCCCTCTTCTGAGCCACTCTGTTGACTTGAGCTTCCACGTTTCTCTGTCCAGGGTGGCCTCAATCCTCTTTGCCAAACTAATTGAACTTTGGCAGTAAATCTGCACTATAAGTTGTCATCCAGTGACTATCCAGCTATGAGGTGACCCCATGAAGTCACTGAAGATTGATTGTCCCCCTCCTGGGTGGAGTCTGAATGAATCAACCAGGGTCCCTCTTCAGGAAAATTTGATGTGGATGTTCAGAGAAAAGTCGATGGGGGAGGCAGAAGCAGTAGACAGAGGGTGACTGAGATGACAGGATAGCAGAGCCTCTGGTGAGGGGAAAAGGTTGACCCTCCAGTGTCTGGTCTCCAAGGCAACCAAGTGGCAAGAGCTGAGTGGCAGGTGGCTGCTTCAATGCCCCAGTGCCTGGAAGGCCACAGGTTCTGCTTGTCCATGAGTTCCCTCTGCTCTTTCTTTCCTGGAAACCCAGTGGACTATAAGAAGAAATTTTATTGACTGAATCTATTAGGTTGGTGTAAAAGTAAGTGCACTTTTGCCTTTTCCCTCCCTCCCTTCCTTGTTGTTGCCCAGGCTGGAGTGCAGTGCACAGTCTTGGCTCACTGCAATCTCAGTCTCCCAGGTTTGAGAGATTCTCCTGCCTCAGCTTCCTGAGCAGCTGGGATTACAGGCACACACCATTGCGCCTGGCTAATTTTTGTATTTTTAGTAGAGACAGGGTTTCACCATGTTGGCCATGCTGGTCTCAAACTCCTGACTTCAGGTGATCCACCCGCCTCGGCCTCCCAAAGTGCTAGGACTCCAGGCATGAGCCACCATGCCTGGCCTGCATTACTTTCAATGGCAAAAACAGCAATTAATTTTGCACCAACCTATACTTGAGTATGTCAGTACTTCCAGAAATCCCCAAAAAACCAAGCTGGACTTCTACAGAGGAAGCCCAGAAGAAGAAGACAAAGAACCAGAAGGCAAGGTTTTACCCAGAGAGAATGGAGAGAAAGGGAAGGTGAGATGGAGCCAAGAGAAAGAAACCAGGCTGAAAGTGAACCGACGCAAACCTTGATGTTTGACATGGACATCAGTGGGCATTTGCTCCCCTCCCTGGGGAGAAGGTGGGCACAAAGCCTGTTGGCCTGTCTGGCAGGCCTGGGAAAGTAATACCCAGACAGACACTCAAGAGGCAAAATCCTGGGGGCCCTGAGTTTGGAGAGAACCTTTGGTTTACACACACACACCTCAGGGACAGACAGCCCTGAAAACCGGTGGCCTCATCCCAGGCCTGTTGGCAAAGCCATTATGGATTATTCTCTCTCTCCGGAATCTGTAGGCCTCTTGACTCTTTCAGACTTCCCTAATAGACTTTGATTCAAAGCCGAAATGAGGTTTAAGCCACTGATAGCGTGTCTCGGCCACTTCGGGAAAGCAATGCTGTGTGCTAATGCTGGAACGTCAGCAAAGCAAAGGGGGATTAGAAGTCTTGGCTGAGTTCTGCCGCTGCGGCTCTGTGTTACTATTAAGAGGGACGGATTAATATCAAGTTTTGGGGATCTGGTCGCTCACTGATACTGCTTAATTATCCAGATAAGTGATCGGCATCCAAGCATGAGTGGCAGCATCAATCTCAGGGACATCATGGGTTTTTTTTTTTTCCTTCTCTCTCTCTCTTCTTATTTATTCATTTAGTTTTTGGAAAGAAAGTATTCATTTAGGTTTCACTGAGATACATATTTTAAAATTCTCATTAAACTTTAAACACAAACAGCAGCCGTGGCTGTGTTAATTTTTTGTTGTTTGTCACATCACAGGAGGAAAGGAGTAGTGTTTGCCACGGCCAAAGGTGGCCAGCAGCCTCCGCCCCCTCCCTCCTTCCTGAAATTGGCTCCAGAAGGCCCCTGTGTCCGTCTCCCACCCTGCCCTTGTGCTCACTGCAGGGAGCGACTTGCCCCTCTCTCCAGGGCTCACATCACAGGCTGGGAGCATCTGCTCTTCCAGTCCGGGCGGAGGCTGGGGGTGGCCTGGCAGTCTCCTGGGCGGGGGAGCCCGCCCCTCGGCCTCTTCGCCTTCTGTCTTGGCTGGTAATTTTATCCCGTGAAGACGCTTTTCCCCCTTCTCTCTTGCTCTCTCTGTTTTCTGGGCCCTGCTCCATTTGAGCTCATTGTATTACTCCTGTCGTCCTGATTAGCGCTGTCTGGCTCAGGGCGCACCCACCTGAGGCTGGGATTAAGGATCAAAGGCGGGCCAAATGAAGCGGCCCAGGCTGCTCCTTCCGTGCCTGTAAACACCCTTTAGGTCTCTGTCTTTGACCCATCTGCTGCTTCCTTACTTGAGTCAGATGCTTTGTCTCCTAATGAGGCACCGAGTGTCCATAAGGCGTCCAGCTAGGCACCAACTGATGTCTCCCAGGCCCTCAGGAGAACCCCACCTACCTGCCACCTCTCCTTGCCACTGCTCTCGGAGACCCAGCCCTTCTCCTGTCGCCTGGATGGCCACTGACTCCCATGGGACACTCCCAACCAACAGCCAGTTCCCAGGACCCAACAAATAAAGCAGCTTCTCACCACTAAGCCTTCACTGAAGCTGAGACCTCCGCCTGAACTAGCCTTCCTCTTCGCGAGGTGAGCTCTTACAGTTTAAGAACAGCCCATGTTCTCAACCTTCACTGTGCATCAAAGTCACCTGGAAGGTATTTCAACATCCCGTGCCAGGCTCCACCACAAAGGTTTCACTTCAGATGGTCCAGGGACATGTGGGCAGGAGTGTTTCTCTATAGAAACACCCAAGTATTTCCAAGGGAAACCCCTGTGCTAAGGGGCATTCGTTCTCAGACAGTCAGATCAAGCGCCCCTGTGGGTCTCTGGCAAAAAAAAAAAGTCCATAGCAACAAAAATATGGACCATCATTATAGCTAGGCAGTGGACTGAGGCTGGAGCTCTATGTAAAATGCTTCCCTTCCTTGCCACGGCGTTATGTGAGGTGGTTGACAGGTGGTTGACAGGTTTTGTGGTACATGTGAAGAACATGCAGGATTGTTGCATAGGTACATACGTGGCAATGTGGTTTGCTGCCTTCCTCCCCATCACCTATATCTGGTGTTTCTCCCCGTGTTATCCCTCCCCAACTTCCTACCCCCCACAGTCCTTCCCCTATTCCCCCACCACAGACCCCAGTGTGTGATGCTCCCCTCCCTGTGTCCATGTGTTCTCATTGTTCAACACCAGTGTGTGAGTGAGAACATGCGGTGTTTGATTTTCTGTTCTTGTGTCAGTTTGCTGAGAATGATGGTTTCCAGGTTCATCCATGTCCCTATAAAGGACACGAACTCATTGTTTTTTATGGCTGCATAGTATTCCATGGTGTATTCCAAGCCACTGAGGTGCAGACAGGTGGAAGGCAGTGCAGCTTTCTATGCATGTGTGTGCTCCTGGCTAGATCATGGGATTTTTTTCAGGCAAGGACTGTGTTAAACTTCTTTTCATCCTTGCAGTGGGTTCAATGGTGGCCCCCAAAAGATATGTTCATCCTGAACCTCAGAATGTGGCTTTGTCTGGTCTTGGTAGATGTAATTACAATAAGGATCTCCAGGTGGGTTTATCCTGGGCTAGGGTGGGTCCTGAATCCAATGACAAATCCTCCTTAGAGAAAGGGAGGCAGACACAGAGACACACAGGTGAAGGGAAAGGCAGAGATTGGAGTGATGTATCTATGAGCCAGGAACAGCACCTGAGCTAGAAGGCATGGAAAAGATTCTCCCTCAGAGGCTCCAGAAGGAACTGCACCTGTCAGCATGTTGATTTCAGACTTCTGATCTCCAGAATAGTGAGGCGATCTATTTCTCCTGTTGCAAGCCACCCAGTTTGTGATGATTTGTTATGGCAACACTAAGAAACTAAAACAATCCCCCAGCATCTATCAGGATGCTTATCAGTAGGTTCTCAGCACGACCTTGCTGAACAAATGAATGAATGGTCTTGCCCACCGCATTCCTGCTCAGAGCCAGGTTCACTAACCCAATCCTTCTGTCAAGAGGGGAACAGCTCCAGGGCCTTGAGGGACCTGCTTATGGGGACACAGAAGCAGGAGATAGGGTTTGACTTGAGCATGGCTCTGAGACCCCAGGGGCCATTCCCCCAGAACACATCCAGGCAAAAATGAGGACAAGATCAAGACTGAAGTTCTAACTCCTGAGGCCACACACAGAACTTCTTAGTTTGGGGATAGGATGTTGAAGGCCAGCCTGTGTTTCCTAATTTCTTGCTGAGATGAAGGGTTTCAGGCTGCCTCATTGGCTTCTGAGGGTTTTGCTGATGTACTTCATCCCAGCTGCTGGAGTGGAGGTCAGTGTGATCTCCACTTTCCTTTCTGTAAGATCAATCCCACTATGTCTGGTTCACATACCAAAATTTCCCATACACTATTATTTGGGAGTAAACAAAAATAAGGAGAGTTCACATTAACACACATAATTGAGATCCTCTGAACTGGATGCAGGGAGGAAAGCCTTCAGAACCTGCGTGTCAAGATGCCCTTCTTGTGGTCTGCTGGCCTGCTATTCCCAGTGCAGACTGGAGGCCAACCAGGGTTGAAAATCTAGAGAAAACAGATTCTGGCGAGGATGTGGAGAAATAGGAACACTTATACACTGTTGGTGGGAGCGTAAATTAGTTCAACCATTGTGGAAGACAGTGTGGCGATTCCTCAAGGACCTAGAAACAGAAATTCCATTTGACCCAGCAATCCCATTACTGGGTATATAACCAAAGGATTATAAATACTTATATTATAAGGACACATGCACACAAATGTTCATTGCAGCACTGTTTACAATAACAAAGACTTGGAACCAACCCAAATGCCCATTGATGATAGACTGGAGAGGGAAAATGTGGCACATATACACCATGGAATACTATGCAGCCATAAAAAACAATGAGTTCGTGTCCTTTATAGGGACATGGATGAACCTGGAAATCATCATTCTCAGCAAACTGACACAAGAACAGAAAATCAAACACCGCATGTTCTCACTCACACACTGGTGTTGAACAATGAGAACACATGGACTCAAGGAGGGGAGCATCACACACTGAGGTCTGTGGCGGGGGAATAGGGGAGGGACAGTGGGGGGTAGGAAGTTGGGGAGGGATAACATGGGGAGAAACGCCAGATATAGGTGATGGGGAGGAAGGCAGCAAACCACATTGCCATGTATGTACCTATGCAACAATCCTTCATGTTCTTCACATGTACCACAAAACCTAAAGTGCAATAAAATATATATATTTTTTAAAAAAGAAAAGAACTGCTCCTCAGTGCAGAAGCCCTCACAATGGAGTGAGAGGACTGGGCTCTTCTCCCTGCAGGACCCTTCCGTCCCCATAGTGCACAGTCTGGTGGCAGGCAGCCAAGCTCCTTCCTGCCACTCTGTCCCTGCCATGTCCTGGGCCTTTGAAGAGAGATTTACGGCTCCCACTTAAGCTGTTCCAGGGATGTTTCAAGGGATGCTTTCCTCCGCAGTGACCTAGAAGCTGGACCCAAATGAAGTCAAGGAAAAAAGGTATTTTTACTTTTTATTGGCTTATTCCTTAGAGAGCAGCTCTCAGATGGTTACCTCCTAATAGGCCAGTGGCTTCCAGTCATGTCAATCAGTTCTCCACATGCACTCTGGGAGAAGTCAGTGACATTCCCAGCCTCAGAGCCTTCGATGGGCTTTCCCTGCACCAAGGATAGAAACCTCCCTGCACAGCCTCCACCATCCTCTGGCCTCAGTCATGCCGCCCTTGCCTTCCCACTTTATGCTCAGCCACATCGTTCTTCTGTTTCCTTCCTGAAGCATCACGTAGCAGCATGGCCTTTGCTTACCCTGAACTTCCTGCCAGGAATACAACCCACACCCATTTCACCTAATTAGCTTTCTCTTATTCATCACTTATTTGTCCTGATTTTACAGGTCTGGGGAATCCTTCCAGATCCCCGCAGGCTGGGTCAGTCTCCCCTTTAGAAATGCTGTGTCTTTTTCCCTGTGCTTATGCCGGCTGTCATTAGAACTCTCCATGAGGTGCCTCTGTGGGCATTGCCTGTCTGTCTGCAAGCTCAGGAGGGCAGCGGTCACATAGCTGTGCACACCTTGGTGTCCAGGCATCAAGTCCTGAGCCAAGCACATGGTGCACATACGGAAGTTAGTGGGTGAGATCAAGGAGGGCAGGATGAGTTAGCAGAGAGGGGCCAGGCCAGACAATGCTTCAGCACCCTCACACATTCATCTCTGGCTCATTTAACCCTGGCATTAGCCTGACTAGGAGGCATTAACATCTCCTTTTCCTGGCAAGAAAATGGGAACATCCAGAATGTTGTCACTTGGTTAAAGCCACAGGAAACGAACGAGTGGTGGAGGAAGAGGAACCCCAGGTGGGCCATGGACACAGTCTAAAGGAACAGAGAATTGGCTCTGAATAAGGGCATTGCCTGAGTCTTATTCTGTGTGGCTGTGATGGTTGGCATTGGGAGGAAGATTACAAACACAGGGCAACAGAGGAATGGGGGTGAGAAAGAATGAGTTGGAATCCTGGCTCTGTTATTCCAACCCCCATCAAGCCCTGTAGCCTTTATTAAGTGTCCATGTCTGGAAATGGGTATAATAACACCCACTCTTCTGATTGTGTAAGGAGTGTTTGCCAGTCATCATAGACTGTGAGCTTATTGACGACATTGGCTCTTTCTTGACCGTCTCACTCCCAAAGCCTACCACAGTGCCTAGCCTGTAGTATTGACTCAAAAATATCCTAAATACAATGATAGAATATAAAAAATAACAAGTGCTGGCTGGCCACAGTGTCTCACACCTGTAATCCCAGAATTTTGGGAGACCAAGGCAAGTGGGAGTTTGAGACCAGCTTGGGCAACGTGGCGAAACCCCATCTCTACAAAAATCACAAACATTAGCTAGGTGTGGTAGTGCACGCGTGTGCGCTCCTGTAGTCCCAGCTACTCAGGGGTCTGAGATGGGAGGATCACCTGAGCCCAGCGGTCGAGACTGCAGTGAGCTATAATTGCATCACTGCACTCGAGCCTGGGTGACAGAGTGAGACTCAAAAACAAAAAACAAACAAACAAACACAGAGGAAAACAATTATTAACATGGCTTGGGGCTTCATTAGTTTATAAAGCATCTTTATATATGCTGTTGCTTTTAGATCCTACATAATCTGAAATTTAGATAGAGGAATTGAATTATGTAGCCTGTCCTGATGAGAGACATAGTAACTTTGACCAGGGGTTAAGGGGCAAGAAGAGAGAGATTTAAGATGGACGTCAGCATGACTTAGAGGGAGACTGGCCTTAAGGGTGGAAGAGATGAAGGTGTTTCACTGTCACCTTTAGTGCTGTCAGCAAGGAAACCTGTTCAGAGAGACAAAACAAGAGACCATAGCTCTCCCAGTTAGTGTCAAAAACAAAACTCAAATGAAGACGTAAAAAATATATATAAATGTGATTAAAAGATGGTGTCCAAACCAGAGAACTCTGGGAGGAGTAGGAGGTAACACAGACAATTCATCCAAGACAGCAGACGTAAATCAAGACAGTCTTGGGCACACCAGAGTGTACTATCAATCTACTTAAAACCACAAAAGGTTATACACAGGCACAGTATTATGGCTATTATAATGACAATACAGTTAGGATGACACTTAAAGTAGTTTTATGAGTAAACTTTTTCTGCCTTTATGTTACTTGTTTATACTGGCTTTACAATTTTATTTACTTTTATCATCCTGAGTCCAACAGGGGAATGATCTCTGAAAGCAGCTTATATGCATGGGTGATGTGATTCGTGTCAAAGTCACTAATCTTTCTCATTGTCCTCTCTTCTGTTTATCTACCAGCCTGGAATAGCTTCAGGGGGTTCTTCTCAGTTATGGAGATTCTAGACCACAGCTCCCTTCTTCAGCAGTCCGTGGCCACCGCTGGGGACAGGTCGGGTCCATGAGGCTGCTGTGTTCATCACCCTGCGTGTGAAGCTACAAGTACATGTGTGTAGATACATATTTGTGTCACATTTTCTTAAGTTGCATATGAAGTTAGAGAACTCTTCCATTTAATCAGTTTCAGCTTAGGGAAAAGCAAAGAGTTCATTAAAACTTCACCTCTTGAGGAACTTGCCCTCAAATCTGCATCTACTCCTGTCAGGCGACCACATATTCACAGTCGTAGGTATGGGATGCCCTATAACTTGGTTATCACTTGAGGCAGATGAAATTAGAATTATCAAGATTAGAATCATGGAAAGGATTTTTAATAGACCTTTTTAAGAGAAAAAGAGAGAAGCCTAGAGAGAGGTAAGATTGTTATTTCTGAGTCTTTTTAAAATTATAAAATATATTCAGCATATAGAAAAAGATAGCACATCACATAATAAACACAACTGGCCCCCACCAACACATGTTTATTTGTTGAATCGTTAACACGATCTATATCTGTATATAAATTAATCATTACGAATATGATTAAAATCTCTTGTTTACCCCTTTCTCAAACATTCCTTCCCTTTCTCTCCTCAAAGTCAACAAGTTGCTGCTTTAAATTTATTTTATTCTCATATAAAATGTATACTTGTCTTTATTATCCATAATCATAATTTATGCTATTTTGCTTAATATTAAACTGTATATTATGTGCCTCACGTAATATATAACATCTAACATACCACCACTCTCCTCCTGCTTTTTTCCAAGCACATCATTTTCAGATTTTTATCATGTTGTTACATGGATCTCTATTTCATTCATTTTAACTCCTGGATGGTATTTAAAGGTGTGACTTTATCACAATTTTAATATATTCTCCTGTTGTTATTTATGTTTCTATTTTCTACCATTACAAACTATATCAGAATGAAAATTCTTACCCTTCACTCCCTACATGTACAGAGAGTTTCTCTAGGGTGTGCAGCTAGAAGTGGAATTGCTGGGTTGCAGAATAATGAACGACTCCAATCTAACTAGATATTGACATTTATTTTCCAAAGTATTTTGTACCCATTTAAATTCCTCCAACTGTGTCTAAGAGGTCCTACTTACTTATATTCTTGCCAAGCCTTAGTATTATTAACTTGTTTTGTTTTTTAAATGTCCCATTCTTAGGTTATTCGTCTCTATGACATATAGTGAGGTTGTACATCTTTTGGTGTCTTTGGTTGTCCGCATTCTCTCTTTGCTGGATTGCTTATTTATATCCTTTGTCATTTTTTTCTTTGTGGCTGTCTATATTTTCCTTAACGTCTTGTAGGTTTTTATAGATATTTGTAGATATTCTGGACAATGATATCCTTTTGACTATATTCATTGTTTTAAATGTTCAACTTCTATAGTGTCATTAGTAAATTTAGTAAAAGATATTTGTAACTTGTGTCCTTTTATTTTGAGATACATGTATCTGGTATTAAAAAGAAAAACTCTTGACTACCTTAAGAAAATAGAGATATTTCTTCATTTTTTTCTGAGTTTTTGTTTTTATACTGAAATATTTAATCCACTTAGAGTACAATTTTATGAATGATGTGAGGTGGATTTCTAATTCTCTCTTATTCTGGAAGTGAAAGCAATTTTCCTGCACTATTCATCAAACAGTCCACCATTTCCCAATTATGGCGGTGACAAATAAACTATCATTAAATCTGACTTCTCTTCTTCGGAAGCAAGCTTAACTTCTTCCCCCTAGTCACCCTTGGAGTGTGATGTGCCATATGACTGAGTTCTAGACAGTATAAAATGAGGAGCATGCAATGGACACTTCCAAGGCTGGCCGAATAGGAGGTTTCTGAAAGGGGAACCCCATAATTCTCTTCCATTAGCTTGAGTTGGTGGGTCAAGGTGGACAGGGACACCATAGTGAAAAGCACTAGAACCACAAGGTTGAAAGTACGTGCTATGGTCTGAATCTTTGTGTCTCCTCGAAATGCATAGGTTTAAATTCTAACCTCTAAGATGATGGTGTTAGTACATGGGGCCTGTGGGAGGTAATTATATCATGGAGGTGGAGCCCTCATGAATGAGATTACAGCTTTTATAAGGGAGGCCCCAGAGAGCTGCCTTACCCCTTCCACCATGTGAGGACACAGCAAGAAGGTGCCATCTATGAGGAGCAGGCCTTAGCCAGATACCGAATCTACTGGCACATTGCTCTTGAACTTTCCAGCCTTCAGAAGTATGAGAACTTGATTTCTGTTATTTACAGTTTTTGTTGTAGCAGCTTAAGACTAAAACTAAGACAGCTCAGGTTCTTGAATTATAGCTTTTAGGAGAGGCACGTTCCAATCAGGGATTCTTACATGGTAGAAGTGAACTTCTATTGTGTTAGAAAGTATTGTGGTGTTTATCTGGTACAGCAGCTGGCATTTTCTAAAATAATGTACTTGCAAATCCCTATTGCTCCCTCTGTCATAAATCAAATTTGCAGATGTGCATAGGTAAGAGTCTGGATTTTTACTCTGGTTTCATTGGTCTCCCTGTACTGATTACCACTCTCTCACTTATTGATATAATTTTACATTAAAAATTCATGTCTGAAAATCTAAGTCCCACCACCCTGATCTTTAAAATTGTGTTGGCTTTTTTCCTATCATATGAATTTTGGAATGAGTTGTTATGCTTCAAAAAATTTCTATTGGGGTTTTGATTGAAATGACATTGGTTTTATAAACTAAATTTGGTAGAATTAAAATCTCAACATCATTACGTCATTACAAAGGAAATGGTGTCTCTGTATGTATACATAAACGTGTGTGTTTATATGTACACACACATACGTACACAGAGTTAAGGTATGAAAGCAACAATTCCTAAAGAATTCTTGAAAAATTATAGTAAGACTTATTACATGATATTTTCTATTTTTGTTGCTTTATAAATGGTATATATTATTATTATTGTTTTTTATAGAGATGGAGTCTCACTATGTTGCCCAGGCTACTTTTAAATTCCTGGGCTCACATGATCCTTTCACCTCAGCCTCCCTATATGTTAGGATTATAGTAAATGATATATTTTTAAAGAAACATTTTCTAATCATGGCTCTTTATAAAAATGTGATCGATTGAATAAAAGGAACATTTATCTAGCCACTTTGTTGAAATCGTCTTATGCATTTTGCTGATAATGACAGTTTGATCTCTTCCCTTACAATATTTATGCTCTTATTTACTGTGTTTCCTGTTCTGGCTAATCCACCTCAGTGTTGGACTCAGTGACATGGGAGTCACATGGCTTTTATTTAACTATTACTGGAATGTAAATGTTTCATTAGTGAGTAAGCTGTTAGTTTCTGGAAATTAACAGTTATTTTCTGTTTCCAGTTTGGTAGTAGGTTTTTTTTTTTTAAATTATAAATGGATTTTGGATTTCATCAGTTGCTCTATATTAATTGATTAGATAGTTATATTTCTTTATTCTTCTAATATGATGAAAAGTATTCATTTGTCTTCTAATAAAAATGACCCTTGCATTTCTAAATTAACCCAAATTGATCATTTTACATATTGCTTAATTCAGTTTGTGGTATTTTGTTTCAGATTATTTAGTTTATATTCATTTACATTTATAAATAAAATTGCCCTTAATTTTCTTTTTTCATAGTTTCTTTCTCTAGTTTTGGTGTCAAAGTTATTCCAGATGCATAAGATGAAGTGTAAAATATTCTCTCACATTTTCACTTCTGTTGATCAGCTGGAAGAAGGCAGATATTAAATATTTCCTATTTGAACTTGCAGGTAAAATTTATTCAGTTTTTAAAATATTTCTTTCTTTTTTAAACGATAATCATTAAAAAGTGATTCAATGTATTGAATTCTACTTGGATTTCCTAACTATTCAAGAAGAGTGTTTTGTTAATTAGACATTCCCAGGATTCTTTTTCTATTTATATGCTTTTTAAATATACAGCATAAAGTTGTTCATAGTTTCCTCTTATATTTTCAGTCTCTTCTCTATCTGCAATTATTTAATATTACTAATTTCTGGTTTTTACTAATTCCTTCGCTATCTGCAGATCTCTCATATTACTAATTCCTGCTTTCTTTTTTAATTTTTAGTTTCTTTCTCTTCCCTTGAGCTATAGTCACTAGATATGACTATAGTATTTTTTTTAACAAAAAGCTAGGTTTTGATTTTATTTATTCTTTCTGTTAAGTTTATTATTTCCACATCTATTTTAACTATATCTATGTTTCTTCATTTAAGTTTTACTTTTATGTTCTTACTAAAAAAATCTTTGTATCATTGAGTAATTGATTTTTTTTAATAAGAGCAATTAAGACAATTTCTCTTCAAAACTTTCTTTCACGTCATCTCATGGTTTTGATTATAATATATCCATTATAATTCCATTCTAGTTATTTTCAGAATTTTGTTGTGATTTATACTTTTATATTTAGGTCATGTTTAGGGGTGCTTTATATTTATACATGTTCATGTACTACTCATGTTTTCATCAGGGGAACAGAACCATATTATATATTTCAAAAGGGAATTTAACATGAGTAATTAATTACGAAGGAATGGGAAAATTAAAATGCAAAAAGTAAACACTACTGTAACTCTGAAATAGTAACTTTAGGGGTAGCTGCCTAATACGGTTTGGCTGTGTCCCCACCCAAATCCTTTCTTGAATTCCCACATGTTGTGGCAGAGACCCAGTGGGAAGTAATTGAATCATGAGGTGGGTCTCTCCCATGTTGTTTGCATGACAGTGAATGTCTCACAAGATCTGATGGTTTTAAAAGGGGGAGTTTCTCTGCACAAGCTCTCTTTTCTTGACTGCTGCCATTGAGAGATATGCCTTTCACCTTCCACCATGATTGTGAGGACTCCTCAGGCATGTGGCACTGTAAGTCCAGGAAACCTTTCTTTTGTAAATTGTCCAGTCTTGGCGATGTCTTTCTCAGCAGTGTGAAAATGGACTAACACACTGCCAGTCCTGGGACTGGGAATGAGTGAAACAAGGAAAAAGCTGGTGGTAAGATTTCTGTGGAGGGAGGCTGCCTCACTGCTGCTGGTCCTGGAGCAGGCACTAGGGAGCGGTTCAGGGAGTGCGCCAAGAAGCTGGAGCTGAAACAGCTGTGGCTCTCAGGGTGAGGTTGGCAGGAACAGGAAGACGGACAGGAAGACCGTCCTCCAGGCTCCAGAGAGTGCTTCCTATTGGCCAAAACTTACAGGAAGCCACATGAGAATTGGGAAATAAGTTTTGTAAAGTCTCAGCTCCTGAATCGCAGAGCAGATTACAGGAGGTGATTTGGAGCTGAAAATTAATATATATTTAACCAACAAAACAGATGTCAAAATTAGTTAATGCTATCTAACTGTAGTGCTCTCTTCCATTTGCAGCTGATGCATGAACAACATGGGTCTAAACTGTGTGAATGCACTTATGAGTGGATTGTTTTCAATAAAAGTTATGCCAAGTGTGCCTACCTTTCCTGCCTCTGCTTCCACCTCCTGCACTGTTTCCACCTCTTCCATTCTCCAGACAGCAAGACCAACTCCACTTTTTCTTCCTCCTCATCCTCTGATTCAACCTAAAGATAGGGATGAAGACTTTTAAGATGATCCACTTCCACTTAATGAATAGTAAAGTTATTTTCTCCTCATCCTGATGTTGTTAATAACATTTTCTTATCTCTACCTTACTTTATTGTAAGAGTATAGTATGTAATATATATAATATGCACCATATATGTTAATTGACTCTATATTACCAATAAGGCTTACAATCAATAGTAGGCTATTAATTGACAGATTTTGGGGGAGTCAAATGTTATGCCTCTATTTTCAACTGAGTAGAAGTTCATTCCCCCCAATCCTCACATTGTTCAAGAATCAACTGTACTTTGCTGGCTGATAGAACAGAATTTCCATGGGAGAAGTTAAAACTGAAGCTAATTACTGCTCTCTATCTGAGGAGCAGACAAAATCCTGTACTTTCCATGTGCTGATCTAGTAGAAACATAATGCAAACACACATGCAATTAAAAACTTTCTAGTAGCCACAATAACATAAAATCTGTAAAATTCATTTTAATAACATATATTCCTTAATCTATCCAAAGATTAGCCCTTCAACATGTAATTATCATAAAAATATTAATAATTTATCTTATTTTTTAAATTTAGTGCTAAGTTTTCAAAATCCAGTGCCTGTTTTATACTTTCAGCACACAGAAATTCATGTGCTAATTTTTTATTAGAAATATCTGATCTTTGTTTAGAGTACATAAAACTTACAGTTTAAAAAGTTGATTTATTTATATGCATTGTTTCAAACATAAAGTTTTCCATTAATTAATGGAAATTATTAAAATTATAATTAAAATTATAATAAAATGAAATTAAAAGTTTATTTCCTTAGTCCCAGTAGCTGTATTTCAAGTTCTCAGTAGTCACATGTGGATAGTGGTTGCTGTATTGATGAGCATAAGTTTAGAAAATGTTAGAAAATGTTAGAAAGGACAACTGGAGATGCATATATTTTAGACTCTTCAGGTGGGACACTAGAAAGGTAAGATGTCTTCCTCCTGGACTTTAGGGACTAAATACAAACACAATTCCCTGAATGGGAAGCCACAAAGATATTCATAAAGAATGTTTAATTCCTTCATGAACTTTTGCATGTGGAGTAACTTTTTCTTTCTTATCTTCTGAGGGATAACATTTTCTTTCTTTCTTACCTTCAATTGTCTATTCATCTAGTAATCCATCCACCTTTCCATCCATCTACTTATTTATCCAAATACTTTTTTGTTCCTGTCAAGGATTACTCAGTATCTCTTTACTAGATACTATGTACTAGACACTATGCTAGGCTCCAAGAACAAGGATGGATATGACATAGTTGCTACAATTTAGTAGGTGTAGCTATCTACATAAACAAGATTTTGCAATTTGAGGTGATAATGTAGCAGAAGTGTGAAAAGATTATATAGTGAGAATAAGCATAAAGGAGTGACAAATTCTGCTGGTAAGTGGAAAAGATGTTTCTGAGAGGGGGAACCGCAAGTGTGAATGTAGGCTGAAACACCAAGCTGTGCTTCAGTAATTAGGAGTGGTGTGGGTGGATTTGTGGGTGTGTGGAAGGGAGTGGAGGTGAAACCAGAAACATGAGCTGGAGCCTGAGTGCTGGAGTCTTGGGCAAGGTGTCTGAGTTCCCTCTCATGGATGGTGTGGACCTTCTGAAGAGGGTTGAGCAAGATCAGACAGGTGTTTGGAAAAGATTATTCTCCAGGGTAGTAATGGAAAGCAGCAACAATGAAGCACTGAGTGCTTACATTAACTACACCACTTGCTTAGGGTGAAATGTGAATATGCTCCTATAAGCTTTTCTCTGATATTTTCTGCGAATATTTCACTTAATGGATTTAATGGTTTATTCCCAGTATCTTGGATGCAGTTATCTTGGAATATGATGTTTTTTTGTATAACCTCAAAAAAAAAATGATTGACTATTGAGAACCACAATACTCAGTAACTTACTCAAGTAGAAGCTATTGACCAAACCTAAAAAGCACTTGGTATTGTTTCTTTTTATACCACCAGACATATTTGATTTTCTGTCACTTTTTCATAATCAAATTTGCTAAGAAAATCCCATATAATACTCAGAAAACATTTTTAAGCATATACAATGTGCCAATCACTGAGAACAGGGATATGAACAAGGCAAGCATAATTCTTGAAATAAAACTTAAATGGAGTATATAGACAAGCAGATAACTATATAGAGCGTTCTAAGATTCCTGTCCATTCACACACTTAACTCATTGTCTTTGGTGGAAAAAAATGAGTTGTTTTATTTTTAAAAATTTCATAATAAAATATCATAAGTGTATTAATCTGGTTTCACACTGTATAAAGCACTACCTGAGGTTGGACAATTTATACAGAAAAGAAGTTTAATTGACTCCCAGTTCTGCATGGCTGGAGAGGCTTCAGAAAACTTACAATCATGGCATAAGGCAAAGGAGAAGGAAGTACCTTCTTCACGAGGTGACAGGAGAGGAGAAAGAGTGAGAGGGAGGTGGCCATACACTTTTGAACCATCAGATCTCATGAGAACTCACTCACTATCATAAGAACAGAATCGGGGAAACCATCTCCATGATTCAATTACCTCCCACCATGTCCCTCCCTTGACATGTGGGGATTACAATTCTTGATATGTGGGGATTACAATTCTTGATGAGATTTGAGTGGGGATACACAACTAAACCTTATTACTCCACCCCTGGCTCCTCTTAATTCTCATGTCCTTTGCACATTTCAATACCAATTATGCCTTCCCAACAGTCTCCCAAAGTCATAACTAATTCCAGCATTAACTCAAAAGTCTTAAGTCCAAAGTTTCATCTGAGAGAAAACAAGTCTCTTCCACCTGTAAAATAAAAAGTAACTTAGTTACTTCCAAGATACAATGTGGGTGCAAGCAGTGGGTAAATGCTACAATTTCAAATGGGAGAAATTGTCCAAAACAAAGGAGTCATAGGCCCCATGCAACTACAAAACCCATCAGGGCATTCATTAAATCTTAAAGTTACAAAACAATCTCATTTGACTCCATGTCTTGCATCCAGGGCATGCTGATGCAAGGGATGGGCTACCAAGGCCTTGGGCAGCTCTGCTCCAGTGGCCCTGCAGGGTACAGCCCCTGTAGCTGCTTTGATGGGCTGGCATTGAGTGTCTACACTTTTCCAGATGCACAATGAAAGCTGTTAGTGGATCTACCATTCTGGGGCCTGGAGAACAGTGGCCCTTTTCCCACAACTCCACCAGGCAGTGACCCAGTAGGGACTGTGTGTGGGCTCCAACCTCACATTTCCTCTCTGCATTGCCCTAGTAGAGGTATTCCAGGAAGGCTCTTTCCCTGCAGCAAACTTCTGCCTAGACATCCAGGCATTTCCATATATCCTCTGAAATCAAGGTGAAGGCTTCCAAAGCTTAACTCGTGTCTTCTGTTCACCTGCAGGTCGAACACTGTGTGGAAGCTGCCAAGGCTTGGGGCATGCACCCTTTGAAGCAATGGACTGAGCTATATCTTGGCCTATTTTAGCCACAGCTGGAGTTGGAGCAGCTGAGACCCAGTGTGCTACGTCCTGAGCCTGCACAGAGCGGCGGGACCCAGGGCCTGGCCCACAAAAGCATTTTTCCCTCTTAGGCCTCTGGGGAGCTGTGATGGGAGAGGCTGCCATGAAGATACCTTAAATGCCCTGGAGATATTTACCCCCTTGTCTTGGCTATTAATGTGGAGCTCCTCATTACTTATGTGCATTTCTGCAGCTGCCTTGAATTTGTCCACAGAAAATGTGCTTTTCTTTTCCGCCATATGGTCAGGTGGCAAATTTTTCAAAGTTTTTCACTCTGCTTCACTTTTAAACATAAGTTTCAATTTCAAACCATCTCTTCATAAATGCATGTGACTGTACACTTTCAGAACAAACCAGGTCACCTCTTGAATGCTTTGCTGCTCAGAAATTTCTTCATCCAGATACCATAACTCATCTCTCTCAAGTTCAAAGTTTCACAGATATCTAGGGCAGGGGCAAAATGCCACCAGTCTCTTTGCTAAAGCATAGCAAGAATGATCTTTCCTCCAGTTCCCAGTAAGTTCCTCATCTCCATCTGAGACCATTTCAGCCTGGATTTCATTGTTCATCTCATTATCAGTATTTTGGTCAAAATCATTTAAGTCTCTAGGAAGTTCTAAACTTTCTCATACCTTCCTATCTTCTTCTGAGCCCTCCAAACTGTTCCAACCTCTTCCTGTAATCCATTTCCAAAGTTGCTTCCACATTGTCAGGTTATTTTTATAGCAGTGTCCCACTCCCAGTACCAATTTCCTGTATTAGTTCATTCTCACACTGCTATAAAGAACTGCTTGAGACTAGGCAATTTATAAAGGAAAAAAGCTTAATTGACTCACAGTTCTGCACGGCTGGGGAAGCCTCGGGAAACTTACAATCATGGTGGAAAGTGAAGGAGAAGCAAGTACCTTCTTCACAAGGCAGCAATAGGGAGAGACAGTGAAGGGGGAACTGTCAAACACTTTCTAACCATCAGATCTCATGAGAATGCACTCATTATCATAAGAACAGCCTGGAGGAAACCGTCCCCATGATCCAATTACCTCCCACCAGGTCTCTCCCTTGACAATTTGAGGTGACTTTTGGGTGGGGACACAGAGACAAATCATATCAATAAGAAAAAAAAATATTAATTGAACTGCATAAATATTTAGCAAATGAATTAAATCTATGTTTATATGTTTATGAATTTATTATTACAGATATTTCTTCCAAAAATCAACACCAAGTCTGGAATTTGTTTGGTAAAAGACTGAAAGGAGAGACCAGTGGCCTGTGGGCTCTGGAATGACTTTTATTGAAATGCTTGATTCTATAGATGAACATTTGTGTAAATTGAGTCAAGATGCTTCATCTCTCAGCACCAATACGTTTTTTAAGATGGGAAATATACTAATGCCACCCATTGAACAAGCCGGATATGGAGGCTTTTGTGACTCTACAGACTTCCTGAGCCTGTGGCAGGCAGCTGGTAAGCATAGGGAGCTATCTGGCCTCTGCATAAACATGTTCTCTTGGCCTTTCTCATGCACTCAAAGGTTAGTGTACCCAGGTAACCTAATCACAAGGCCCAGGGTTGAGGTAAATATCCGAGCTTCCTCTGTCCTCAGCCAGACCATTTCAAGTCAGGTCCACCCAGGTTTCTCAAAGAATCATCAGTAGGAAGGTTTGAGCTTTTCTTGCCCACAGTTATAATTCCCTCATTAACATGCTTTTTGTTGGCGTTTTTCCCTCCCTTGGCTCAGGTCCCCACACCCACACATTGTTTCCTGGGTTGCATCCTAAATAAATACGTGTACCAAATCCATGCCTCAAAGTCTGCTTTGCTGGGAACTAAACTTTGACAGATAACCCACTTCAACTGAGTGCACATTCTGGAGCAAGCTGGAAGCCCAGAGAAGGCTGGTTACCATTGGAGCACTCAGGAGCCCCTCACCCTGTGCTTCACCAATGTTGTGTGACTTCTGAGCCATAGCTCATGAGAACCTCCTAAGAGATTATTGGGAAACTGTCTCAACGAGTAAAAGTAAATGGATTTGGAGTGGAGTGGGGTCTTGCATTTCCCAAAGCACACAGACAGAATTTATGGTATTAATATAACTTTTTATTTTGAATTTACTCTATACAGAGTGAAGAAATACCTTAGAAAGATAGTTCTCATAAAAGGGGTGTGCTCTGACCTACAGGCTAAACTGTCTCAACTGGATTCACTTTCATACAAATGAGAATAACTTGTCTTAACTGTATTTAGGAGGGAAGAAGAAAAAGAAGAAAAGAGGAAGGAAGAAAATAAGAGAAAGCTGAATTTAAATTATGGAGGCTGCAAATATTAACTCTGAATGAATACTAAGGCTACATATGAAGTTTCTTCCCATAACTAAGCTGTTTAACAAATTTAGTTCTTGATTTAATTTTCATAAGAATATCAAATCATCATATTATCAGCCTTTATGTCTTCAATAAGAATTGGGGAGTTGGGGAGGGATAACACGGGGAGAAATATCAGATATAGGTGATGGGGAGGAAGGCAGCAAACCACATTGCCATGTATGTACCTATGCAACAATTTTGCATGTTCTTCACATGTACCCTAAAACCTAAAATGCAATAAAATAAAAATTTTAAAAAGGATTGTGGGTACTCCAGGAAGCTGAGGCCTCACATGAGCGTTCTCTCCTCTTCCTGTAAGACAATCACCCTGTTTAAGAATAAGAATATGGTGAATTCAGAGACCTTTTCCTGGACACCCTGTCCAATCCTATGTTTTCTACCTTGCAGATATACCCAAAGTGAATACTCCCTAATATTAGTGACGAACTAGGCTATGTGAAAACTCTCATCTGAAAACTCCCTCCAGGCATAGACCAAATCACCATAATTTTTGTATTTTAACCCTGCACTTTGAACATAGCCAGAAATACATACTGATGAGGTTGGGACTTAAATTTTAATGATGAATTGCACCAGAAATATTCTAATATGAGTATCAAAAGTTGTTTTTCTGATAATTTGACAAGTATAGACAGAACTACTTCTGTCTATGAATTGCCATCAAAGGGGGAACCAATACCAAAGAAACCCCACATATTCTAATTCATTGTTGCCTGCTCATCCTCCCTAATAGGTGGTTTTAGTTATCTCACTGGCATAAAGTATTCATTGGCTTCCCTCATTAAATATGTATTTCCTAGCCTGGTTTTCAAGGGCCTTCAGAAGAAAATCCCATCATACTTTTTTACATGTATCCCGCTGTATGCTGTGGTCATTCTGGGTTTTGTGGTTTTTTTGAACATACTGTTTTAGTTCTTTTGGTTGCAAGGAAGAGAGACAAGCTTATACCTATCTGAGCAAAACAAAGGGGATTTATGGAGAAAGTGGCATGTAGTCTATGGAAGAACTGAGCATCCAGGATTCAAAGGAGGAGGAATCAGGCAATCAACCTTAGTGTACATTTGGGGAACATCTTTCATCTGACTCTGCTATTACTGGGACTTCAGAATCTACTTCCTAGTGTGTAGAAATCCGAGGTCATGCTGCAGAAACTTGAGAGAGAGTCCAACTGATCCAGCTTTGTACAGTCAATCACTTTGATCAAATTAACTGCTTTAATCTAATCAGCTTTGATGATAAATGAGAATCATGAAACTCAAACATGGCTCCCTGGATTCATTATCTCCATCACATTCAGGTACACCTATCAAACATAGATTAGGTCTTTTCACATAATCCCATATTTCTTGGAGGCTTTGTTCATTTCTTTTTACTCTTTTTTCTCTAATATTGCCTTCTTGTTTTACCTCATTTAGTTGATCTTCAGTCTCTGATATCAGTTCTTCTGCTTGGTCAATTTGGCTATTGAAACTTGTGCATGCTTCGTGAAGTTCTCGTGTTGTGTTTCTCAGCTCCATCAATTCATTTATATTCCTCTCTAAGCTGTTTACTCTCTTTAGCATTTCATCAAACCTTTTTTCAAGGTGTTAGTTTCTTTGCATTGGGTTAGAACATGATCTTTTAGCTTAGAGAAGTTTGTTATTACCCACCATCTGAAGCCTGTTTCTGTCAATTCATCAGACTCATTCTCCATCCAGCCTTGTTCCCTTGTTGGTGAGGAGTTGTGGTCCCTTGGAGGAGAAGAAGCATTCTGGTTTTGGGTATTTTCATCCTTTTTGCCTGGTGTCTTCCCCATCTTTGTGGATTGATCTACCTGTGGTCTTTGTGGTTGGTGACTTTCAGATGGGGTCTCTGAGTGGACATCCTTTTTGTTGCTAATGAAGTTATTTCTTTCTGTTTCTTGGTTTTCCTTCTAACAGTCAGGCCCCCCTGCTATAGGACTACTGGATGCCCACACCAGACCCTGCTTGCCTGGGGATCACCTGCAGCAGCTGCAGAACAGTAATGGTTGCTGCCAGTTTCTTCTTCTGTTATCTTTGTCCCAGAAGGATACCCACCAGATGTGAGCTCTCCTTTATGAGGTGTCTCTTTGGTTATAAGGGGATCGAGGAGCTGCTTGAGGAGGCAGAACAACGGAGCTCACAGCAATGGTTTGTAGTTCTCCTTGAAGTTCTGTATCACATGATAAAATTGCTTGGTTAAATATTTTAAATACTTTAAGGTTCTCGATTGTGTGGAATTTACTCTCCAAAAGACTAATTATATACGTGTATACTACCAACAGCAATTTGTGTCCATTTAGCGACATAATCATATAAAAATCTTTTTTGCTGATTTCAAAAGTGGAAAAAAGTATTTCTAACTTGAAGTTGTTTTTCTTTGATAAATACTAAGGTTGTGTTTGAAATTAAGTCTTGCTTTAAAATGGGATGTTAAATAAAGCTATAAAAGTAAAATATCTCTAAATATTTTAAAATAGGGTAAACTCACCTTTCTGGGATAGTTATAAATGTTATAACCCGCATTCCTTTAATGCAATCATGGTATGATGGCTTTCATTCTTAAAGTCCTACAATCGTGAAATTATTCTTTAAAATAAAGGCTTACTCAAATTTCCATAAGTCAAAGATGACAGATAAATTCATCTCTATACAATTACATAATAGAATGATAAACTAGTTTGCTTGTAAATGCTCCCTAGTGAGATATTAATGTGTCTTGAGTACACTTGAGAAATCAGTGTTTTCATGACCTCATACAAAACTCACAAAGAATAATTTGGAAAATCTTAATAACAATTCTGAAATACAATAAAGTTATAACTTTTCTGACTTACTAGCTAGTGATTACTAGAACCCATCAAGGGTTTTAGTAACTCAATTTTATAATAATTTGCAATTAAAACAACATGAGAAAAATATCTGAAAATGAGACTATCTGGATTAGTCATGGTATTTGTTTTTTGCCCATGCAGTTTCTATTTTTATTAACAAATCAAAGCAGTTTCAAAAATACTATGATATATATCACAAAATAACATAAGACTTCACCTGTTCATCCTAAGAAGATTCTTTCAACATATATAAAATTTAAATAATGATTAATTTATCATACTTTCTAGTGATTAATGTATTTTTCTAATTCTTCAAATAAACTAAATACTGACACCATGAATTCATGGTAAACACTATAGTGTTTACAAACTGCCAAGTTTATGTCATTTTTCTAAAATTATACCACAGAAAATTATGTTACAGGTTCTGAGTGATTTATTAGGCTGGAACAAAAGAACTAGTGTAAACTATGATCAAGGAACATACAAATCACTGTAATGAAATGCTTACATGTGCTTAGAAGCTTCATGTGAACTTTTAAAAGTCTTTGCATCCCAGTTTCATCATGTATTGAAAATCCATTTTATGAAATGTAAAAATAGGGAAAAACAATATTAGCACTTCTTATGCTTTCTCTCTTTCCTTGACCAATATTCCAGCCTCTAGTATACTTAACTGAGGGATTTCGCCCAGTCTCACAGCATCAATTAACACTAGTATATGGATAATTTCCAAAATCTATATTTAGAGCCCGATTCGTGCTCCTGACCCTTAGACTCAGATTTCCAATTGTCTGTACAGTACACAGATGATGCTGTTCTACAGACAGCTCAAACTCAGCAGATCCACAAGTGAGCTTGCCCCTTCTCCTAAGATATCCAACATCTCTCAAAACAGGGAATTTCACACTTCAACCTTTCCCCTTTCTCTTACACCTGGCCATTGCTTGGGGCTTAATGATTTAACCTCCATTATATTTTAAATTCCTAACTTCCTTCCATTCCTATCTTATCAAGACTAAAGCAATATTTCTCAAGGAGGATATTGGGCAGGATATATCTTAATCTGGTTAGTGATGGATTCCATGCCAGACTGCCTGGGTTCCATCTTAGCTTCAATGTCTACCAATGCTGTTGTTTGGGAAAAGTATCTTTCTGATTCAATTTCCTCATGTGAAAATGAGATTACAGGTGCTCCTCAACTTATGATGAGGCTACATCCCAAAGAACCCATCATAAGTTGAAAATATCTTAAGTCAAGGTCCATTTAGTACACCTATTGAACATCATAGCTTAGCCTAGCCTATCTTAAATGTACTCAGAATATTTATATCAGAATATAGTTTGACAAAATTATCTAACCAAAGCCTATTTTATAATAAGGTGCTGAATATCTCATGTAATTTACTGAATACAGTTACTGAAGTATGGTTTCTACTGAATGCAGAGAGCTTTCACACTATCGAAAAGTTGAAAAAGCCTAAGTCAAACCACTGTAGACAAGGTATCTGTAATAATAGTACCCACCATATAGGGCTATTGTAAGAATTAAATGAGCTAAGACTGGTAAATTATTTAAAACAGTGCCTTGCATACACTAAGTACATAATAATTGTGAGCAGATAGTCATGAGGAAACTAATGGTGCAAGACCTCATCATTTGCTTGAACAACTACAACGGTCTTCTTTTTTGAGAAAGGGTATTGCTTGTTCACCCCAGCTGGAATGTAGTGGCGTGACTGAGGTTCACTGCAGCCTTGACTTCCTAGGCTCTAGTGATCCTCCCACATCAGCCTCCTGAGTAGCTGGGACCTGTATTCTGTAGCATTTTGCCCAATTATCCAGGCTATCACAAATATACATAACAAGTGGAAGGAAAGGATAGGACTGATGATGGAAATGGCAATTAAAATACACGGAACTATTCTCCCAACAAGAAAATGCATGGGTAAACACATGGAAAACATCTCAACAAACATACGAAAAAATCCTTATGAAATTTTCTAACTCTTGGCTTAGGATATTTATCTTCTAAAATATTTTTTATTCCCACTTTTAAAATGTCAAAAACATCTTATAATTCCCACACAAGTTATTCTTGAATTTTAAAATATCATATATAAAACAACTATACATTTAAAAATATCACTATACTATTCATGACATTACAACCAAAAATGTAAAATTCCTGAATTTCAAACTTGGGGAAAGGATTTGATGATTTTCTTCCCCTTCTTTCAGGCACTTGTTACTGGTGTGGCAAACTGAGGGCTTTCAGAGAAATCATCTTTGGAGATGATGAGATTTGCTTGTGGTAGAAAGTATAAACAAAGAAATGGCTGGAGGCCAGCCAGGAGGAATGCCAAAGAAACTCCTAAATGATCAGACCGCAGAGCTAGTAACATAATTAAAACCACTGGGCCACAGAGGGTATTTTGCATTTAAACAAGGAACTTTAGAACAGATGGGGTCCCTAAGAGATCAAGAGGAAAAGTACCCAACTCCAGAATCACTGCACAGATACACTGTTAGCTCAGGGCACAGCTGGATACCCACATGCAGCCACAGAGATCAAGACAAAAAGAAAGGGCAGAAGAGTTCATTTAGGTTGGTATGAGAAAAAAATTATCCTTTGTTTTCACATTACCAAAGTGGGTTTTGAGTCATTAAAATATTTTAATAAAATGTTTAAAATATTCATTAAATTCTATAATATAAGCCCATTATTTCTAGAGGGCTATATTATTTTATTATTGCATCTACTGTCCCTTAGCTAAAATACATTTTCTTTAATAGATTTAATATGAAAAATGTAAGGCAAAAAAAAAAAAAAAACTATTGAACTTGTTCTATGTGGCTTTAAAATAAGAAGTCATCATAAAGAAATATTAAAACATAAATATTCAAAGACTTTTCATTGGAAATACAGATCTCCCCACTCACTACAAAATTCCCTCCCAAGGACAATCCAAAACAAACATTGGAAAACACTTTCTATTAGCTCTCAACCCCTGGCTTTCTCTCCCCTTGCCTCAATTCCTTACGTCCCTCTCTCTCTCCCTCCCTCAGCGGCATGCTGAGGCCTGCTCACACCAGCTCCCAAGAGCAGATGGTGTACAACTCTTCCCTTTCTCTAGCTGCATCATCCTTGGTAGCTTGCAACTGATAAGAGTGAGAGTATTTATACCACTGAAATTGGCAAAGGCCATTAATGGGAGTTTTCTCCCTCTCAGAGAGCTGAGCCTCTTGCTAGCACATCACTGCCATAGTTTTCCACCTTCTTACCTGTCGACAGGTAAAAGTGATGCGCCATACTTTCCCACCTTCTTACCTATCTATAGGTGGGAAAGTAAGTCCACATTCTTACCTGTCTCAGACCCACTGCAGCCCACAGCAATTACTGTCAAGTTAATGAAGGCTGGTCAATTGGCCTTTAGTACCTCAGAAGTGCGTTTAGCTGAAGACTTCTTGCATCACCATCTCAGCTGCTCTGTGAGGTATCAACAAATCAAAAGTCTTCTTCTGAACACTGCTTTCACTGAAGTTGTCTTGTTTAACTTCCCTACTTCCTATAAATTTGCATCCCTCATCTGTGGGTATGGTGCTCCTCAAGTGTTCTTACAAAAACAGTCACTCACAATACATTGAGCTATTCCTTATCATGCTGTATCATTTACTATACTGTCTACACGTTCCCATCAGACTTTGAGTCCAAGAAGGACAGGCACTATGTCTATCTTTTCCAACATCCAGTATAGAGCCTGGGACACAGTAGGAAAACAACCAATATTGGTTAAGTGAATCAATGAAGCATTGTAGATAATTACTCTGCAATGGCAGAAATAATGACAGATGTAAACTACTGATTTCTGTTGACAGTTAAATTGTGTCCCCCAAAAAGATCCTAACCGGTGGTATCTGGGAATGTGGCCTGATTTTGAAATAACGTCTTTGTAGACATCATCAAGCTAAAGCACATTAATACTAAATTAGAGTGAATCTTAAATCTAGTAACTGGTGTCCTTGAGAGGGAGATCTGGAGACAGAGACACAAGGAAGACCACAGGATGACAGACAGAGAGAATGGAATGACACAGCTACAAGCCAAGGGAATCAAGGATTGTTTGCAGCCCTCAGAAGCTAGGTAGAGGCAAGGGAAGATTCTGCTCTAGAACCTTTGGAGGGAGCATGGTTCTGGTGACACCTTGATTTTGGACTTCTTGCCTTCATTTTGGACTTTATTCTCTAGAACTGTGAAAGAATGTATTTCTGTTATGCTAAGCCATGTAGGTTGTATAGTTTGCTATGGCAACCCTAGAAAACTAATGTATCTTCCTATCAACTGCCCAAATTCAAATTGCCCAAAAGGAAAAGTGATGGTTTTACTATTTATTATTCATTTTCCCTTTAATCTATGCATAGTTACAGATATGAATAAACTAATGAAGTATTAACTTAAAAAGCAACAGGCTTGAAATACAACATTCTACATAGTAATTTGTGAGGAAACATTTCCTTTATTGACAAAATCGTTTTTATTGAAAATATCAAGTTTTAAAAGCATCTATAACCAACGTATTACATTTAAGTTAAAAAAGGAGAGAAATGAGTATTGTCTTAATCTGTGCACATTACTTTGCTGTAATTGTTACTATTCATTTTCATGGTTACTTGAATACCATAGAATAAAATAAACTACATTTTAGGATTATCAAGAATTTTATCGATTATTCAGGGTCAACAAGTGTTTAGAGGACAAGATCTCCTTAAAATATTGCCCTTTCTGTGATTTTTGTTACAATTTTTTTTTAATTTGCATCTACACATGACCTAAAATTTTAGTGATACTTGTCCATTCCCTTTAGACTGTCTATTTAAAGGGAAAACTACTTTAAGAATATAAAGACAGAAAAAGCAGAATAGAAATTTATCTCTAGAATAATTTTCATTCCTTTAGCATGATCAATGATAAAGAATCATATCAACCTTCATGTCATAAGTGAATAAGTATTTTTCTATGTGTGTATGTGATGCACAAAAGTTTTTTTAAAAGATAAATTTCAGTTTTGAAGCAGAAAATTATGTTTCTTATAAATAGTAAATCAGATGGGTAAACTGATAGATTCACATACAAGTTAGTATTTAAAATTGGTCTAAAGGAAGGACCATTATCAGCTACAAGAAACAAATTTTATTACAGAAACAAAATATTGTTGCCATTTTAGTAGCAAATACAATTTTTTGTTAAAATTTAAGTTTCCCAAATTTATATAATAATTTTCAAATAAAAAAATAACAAATACTTTTGCTTTTATTGGCAAAGTATACATCTCCTTCCTAATTCCATATTTCTCCCGAAGATATCTCCTAAGAGATCTTTTTGGCTTTTTTGTTATTCTGCGGCATTTTTTCTTTTATTTCTTGTCTTACTCCAGCCTCTACACTTTTAAACATAGTGTTTTTCCTCCTTTTACAGATGGGTGATCCTTTTATGCTTCTCTCGGTCATGTAGCTCCACCTGCTGCTCATCATTTAGCACACCATCAGGGTCTACTGGACCCAATTGTTAGCCTTACGTTTTGTTTTGTTTTGTTTTAGCAGTTCTATTTGTCAGAATAGATATTTTATGACTTTTATTTTAGAGGTCTTTAAAATATCAAAGAAAAGATTTTCTTATTTTTGCAAAAAAATAGGATATGCAATTACCATATGGACCTGTTAGACCCTTTTACAAGTCTAAGATAAAGAATCTTGGCAATTTTATTTTTCCTATGTCCTGAAATATTTGCTATTTCATTACCCTAGGAATTATTTTATTATTCACCAATTACTCATAACTATGCTAGAAAAGATTGAACAAGACAATGGAAACAATGGTGAAGATATTATTAAACTAAAATCTAACGATGCTGATGAAATTAATCATGTCAATAAAATTTTAATACTATGAATTTTCAGATGCCAATGTCCTAGATGAATTTTCTCAAATTAAGAATAGACAAGTGAACAACATATTTCTAAGAACAAAAAAATGATTTATGCAAAAGGAAATACTTTATTACATAATAGTTTATGAAAAGAACCTGAGTTTTCTGTTTTACTAAAAGCATGTGTGACAACAGTATTCTTTCATCTTTTAGGTTTATGGGCCAATATTTACTTTATATAGTTTCTAAGAAGACATGCTGACATTATGTGCATATATAAAAGTGATTTTAAAAAAACATACGATGTGGATGTGAAAAAAAAAACCCACTGGACTAAAGAAATAAAGGGTCAATGGTACTCAGCAAATGATGATAACTGTCTTTTCTGATAATAACAAACATTAAAGACCTGTAATGCAGAGCTAACATTTAGTCAGTGCCCTCAAATATATCTATTTCAAAATACCTCAAAAGAGGAATAAAAATTTTAATGGGTAAAAGTAAATACTCTTAAAAATAATTTAACACATAATGTATGTGGTTCACATCTCCCTAAATGATTAAAAAAATAATTTTCAATTTAGCATTCCACCTGGCTCTGGTATATTTTCCAATTTTATATAACTAATATAATTAATAAATTCTGATTACGGCCAGGCACAGTAGCTCAGGCCTGTAATCCCGGCACTTTGGGAGGCCAAAGTAGGCAGATGGCTTGAGGCCAGGAGTTCAAGATAAGCTTGGGCAACATAGGGAGATCCCATCTCTATAAAAATAATAATAATGATAAAATAAAATTCTGATTACGATGCTAGCTAATATCTTTTACATGTAACTGTTAAATTTTATGTTTTATAGACCTTACACTTTGACTTATTTTTAAATATTAAGTTCTTTAATCAATATGGAATTTAGTTTTATGAATGAAATAAGGTTACAAGAGCTAGCCTTATTTTTTCCAAATGAATAGCTAATTTTCTTAGTAAAAATCTTTCTCTTACTGATTTGAAACACGATGTTTAGTCACAACCAAATCTCATATACAGACAGTCCCCAGCTTAAAAGAGTTTGACTTAGGATTTTTCAGCTAGCATGGAAGTGATATGCACTCAGTAGAAAGCATACTTTGAGTACCCATTCAATCATCTTGTTTTTCATTTTCAATACAGTATTCAATAAATTACATGAGATATTCAATACTTTATTATATAATAGGCTTTATGTTAGATGATTTTGACCAACTGTAGGCTAATGCAAGTGTTATGAGCACATTTAAGGTAGGCTAGACTAAGCTACGATGTTCAGTAGGTTAGGTGTATTCAAACCATTTTGCACTTACAATATTTTCAACTTAGGATGGGTTGGTTTATTGGGACATAACCCCATCATAAGTCAAGGTGCATGTTATAGACAAGTGAATCTTGTCTCTTTATGTACAAACTAATCCGTTCCACTAATCCATATGATTAGCCTGCACCAATATTACATTTCTTAATAGTTATAATAGCTTTAGAATGTGTTTTGTTACCTAGCAGAGCAAATCTCTTATCTTGTTTTCTTTCTCAACACTAGTTAAACTATTCTTGAGAATTTATTTTTGATGTAAATTTTAAAATTATGTTTTTTAGTTATACAAAAATCCTTTTATTGTAATACTATATTCAGCAAATAATGTGGAGAGGAGCGACATTTTTATAATATTGAACAGTACTATCCAACATTTATTTATATTGTCGCTTATGTCATTTATAAAATTTGATAGCTTTCTCTATAATATACATTTCTCATTTTATTGCTGGGTATTTTATTTCTATTATGAATAGTATCTTTTTCCAATTACATATTGTACTGAATTTGTGCCAATGATTAGAATATCTATTTATTTTGATAACCATATTTTTAAAAATGTTTTAAAAAAACATATTTTAAAAAAACAAAGCAACATATGCACATATTTTTTTAAAATTAAACAGTACACAAGGGCATAATAATACTTTTTCATTTCTTAGTTCACCAACATGACCAAAAACTTTTACATGTGTTTGTTTTTAGTTATTCTGGTAGTTGCCTACATTTTTAAAAACATGCTCTTCTTACTGTTTCTTGACTTGATGACGGGGTACTTTTTGTTGACTCCTTGTTGTCTCTGGCTCTCTGCCCGACTCAATTTGGCTATGTCACATTTTTACCTACTCTTTTGATGACCTTGGTTACTTTAATAATCTAATACCTAAACCTCTGACTAATTCAACTAAAGATTAAATTCTCCATATTCTATTTCATGAAGATAATAGCACCACTACTATTCCCTGTACATTTCCTTCCCTCTCTGCCTTCCAACCTGTTAATTGCACTTGTACATTTTCAAGGCTGGTAACATTTGCATTCTACTCTGTAACCACTATTCATTCTTCCCTGCTTTGTCCAAGGATTGGGCTCTAAAAGCTGAAAATTAACATTTATATTATCATGACTATTTAAATACTGTTCACTAAAAAAGTTTTATGCTACAATTAGATTTTCTCTATTTAGCGCCTTGATCCCTGTGACAATGCTCAAATGAATTCCCTTTCTCACACTCCTAGCAACTATTCAAAATCATGCTACATCAGAAGGTGCTTTACATTTGAAGCATAGTTTGAAGTGTTTCTTTTTCCCTTAAGTTTCTGATTGTCATTGTTTTTTGGGGGGGCGGCACATGAAGAAATATATGCTTTCTATCTTTCTATGTATACTATCATGTCCTTAATTTCCTCCAGCTTCTTACGTAATCCATTTATTACTTAAAATTCATTTTATTTAGCTTCAGGTCTACTCACTTCCTATTCTAATTTAAAGACTCTGCCTCTCATTTGGACTGTTCTTGTATAATTTATCTTTAAGTATTTTTGCTGCATTCTTATTATGAAATACTTATTTTATTAAATGTAAAAGTTACTTTTAATGCATCTGGTACACCTTTCTGCATTTTGCAAAGTTAATGCTGCTTTTGCTTTATAGATGCAATAGTTCCTTAATATTTCTGAGAATTTTAATGTTTTTAGGCTTGGTTCTGTTCCTTGAATTTCATATGCCTTCAGGAGTCCATTTCACATGTTATCTCAGATCTTTTTGGTCATATTGCAGGCTTTTAGCAAGCGGTGATTTTTAGCTAGACAGGTCTACAGGCAGAGCTGGTCACTATGCTCCAGGGTGGGTGAGCCAGCACATGGAAATCAGCCATCCTGCCAGGCCCCCAGAGGACACAAAGCTAGTAGTACCTCTAAATATGTATGTGCAGGCAGACATTGAACATCAAAGTAGAGGAAGTTTATGATCAGTTGCCATGCCAAGTGGAAAAAGAGGGGGCAGTGTGCACCTGAACCCTTGCTGAAGAGTCCTTCCCTAACCAGCCTTTCCTTTTATCTTTTTTTTTTGAAACAGGGTCTTGCTCTGTTGCCCAGGCTGGAGTGCAGTGGTGGGATCTTGGCTCATGGCTGCAACCTCCACCTCCCGGGTTCAAGCGATTCTCATGCTTCAGTCTCCCAAGTAGCTGGGATTACAGGGAGGTGCCACCATGCCTGGCTCATTTTTGTATTTTTTGGCAGAAACAGTGTTTTACCACATTGGCCAGGCTCCTAACCAGCCTTTCTAAAGTGGCTAGTCTAAAGTAATCTCACTTATTCTCACTTTCAATAGCCTGTGTATTTTCTTGATAAAAGGAATTGCTAATGTATTTCTTATTCACTTCTTTATCTGGTTATAGTTTGCCTGTGCTGCTACCGTGAAAATAAACTCTATGAATGCAAAGCCTTTGTCTATCCTGTTCACTGCTATATCCACAAAACACATACTATTCAATCAATATTTCTTGAAAAACGTATGAACACTTACATATTCCTCAGAACTAATTACATTAACAAATCTCAATTCTACTACAGTACAGTAAAAGAAAGTTAGAATTAGCAGAGATGCAAATAATATCCTAACGATACACTTAGAGTAATCAATTTTAGATGACTGTAACTTGCAAAATCCTAATTTCATTTTATTTTTACTCTCCTATACATACATAGAAACTCAAGTATACAACCACATTATTCAGAGGGTAACACAATAAATACAGTATTTATGCTTTTCTTTTCTTTTCTTTTCTTTTGAGATGAAGTCTCTGTCTGTCGCCCAAGCTGGAGTCCAGTGGTGCGATCTTGGCTCACTGCAGGCGATCTTGGCTCAAGCTCAGGCAATTCTCCTGCCTCAGCCTCCCAAGTAGCTGGAACAACAGATGCCCGCCACCACACTCAGCTAATTTTTGTATTTTTAGTAGAGACGGGGTTTCACCATATTGACCAGGTTGGTCTTGAACTGCTGACCTTGTGATCCGCCCTCCTCGGCCTCCCAAAGTGCTGGGATTACAGGCATTAGCCACTGCGCCCGACCACCTTTCTAATTTATGAGTATGACACTAGCGTAACATAAGTTGTCAAAAATAATTCCAATGAAATCATTCAATCACATCCTTAAAATTCATAGATAAAACAATTTCCATTTAATTTGTCATAGCAAAATCCTTGCTAATTGAATGTGAACCTCAGAGATGGAAGCTCACATATACAGTCAATAGTACAGAGCCAGGTCTGTGACCCAGATCTTCCCTTTCCTGATTCAAAGAAAACATTTTCCTGGACCTGGGACAGCAAAATCTGCTGTTCACCAAAGTCGCCTCTCTTCTTTGCCCATTGTGACAGTTAATACTGAGTATCAACTTGATTGAAGGATGCAAAGTATTGTTCCTGGGTGTGTCTGTGAAAGTATTGCCGAAGGAGACTAACTTTTGAGTCAGTGGAGTGGAAGAAGCAGACCCACTCTCAATTTGGGTGGGCACCATCTAATTAGCTGCCAGTACAGCTAGAATAAAGCAGGCAGGCCGGGTACGGTGGCTCATGCCTGTAATTCCAGTACTTTGGAAGGCCGAGGTGGGTGGATCACGATGTCAAGAGATCGAGACCATCCTGGCCAACATGGTGAAACCCCATCTCCACTAAAAATACAAAAAAATTAGCTGGACATGGTGGCGTGTGCCTGTAGTCCCAGCTACCCGGGAGGCTGAGGCAGGAGAATTGCTTGAACCTGGGAGGTGGAGGTTGCGGTGAGCTGAGATCGTGCCACTGCACTCAGCCTGGCACCTGGCGACAGAGTGAGACTCTATCTCAAAAAAATAAATAAATAAAGCAGGCAGAAGAACGTGGAATGGGCAGACTTCCTGAGTGTTCCAGCCTCATTTTTCTCCTGTGTCAAATGCTGCCTGCCCTTGAATATCGGACTCCGATTTCTGCAGCTTTTGGACTCTTGGACTTACACCGGTGGTTTGCTAGGGGCTCTTGGGCCTTTGGCCACAGACTGAAGGCTACACTGACAGCTTCCCTACTTTTGAGGGTTTGGGACTCAGACTGGCTTCCTTGCTCTTCATATTGCAGAAAGCCTATTCTGGGACATCACCTTGTGATCATGTGACTCAATATTCCTTAATAAACTCCCCTTCATATATTCAACTACCCTATCACCTGTGTCCCTCCAGAGAACTCTAATACACCCACCCAATAGAAGTTGAGGTCTCCCAGAATTCTAGAGCCTCCTACATGTGTAACAGATTCCACTACCACAATCTTTATTCCTGTTTTTTTAAGACAGGGTGTCACTCTGTCACCCAGGCTGGAGTGCCGTGACATGATCTTGGCTTACTGCAGCCTCCACATCCCAGGTTCAAGCAATTCTCCTGCCTCAGCCACCCAAGTAGCTGGGACTACAGGCATGCACCACTATGCTAGGCTAATTTTTATATTTTTAGTAGAGACGGGATTTCACCATTGCCCAGGCTGGTCTTGAACTCCTGAGCTCAAGAGATCTGCCCGCCTCAGTCTCCCAAAGTGCTGGGATTACAGGCACGAGCCACTGCACCCAGCCTATCTTTATTCTCATGGCTTCAAAATCTTCACAAGAAACACACATCTTCTGAGATCCAAGCCCATCTTTCTTAGTAACTGATATCTTCAAATATAAGTTGAACTTAGTAACATTCATCTTTGTCTCTTAAACTAGTTCTTCTTTCAGTAAGCCATTTATTACCAGCCTCTTCTTAATCAACCAAGCCAAGAGCCAGGAAGTCACACTCTTTCCTGCCCCCACACCTTCCTAGCCAATACATCAAGCCCTGTGGAGTTCACCTCCTTAATATTTCTCATAGATCTCTCCCTTCCCCCATCCGCTCTTCCAGCCATTCAAAGGTATCCAGCACCTGGCTCATTATTTAACAACAGTAATAGAAGAGGATTTCAATTTGGAGTTTATACTAATGCATACAAAAAGACAAACTGTATAAGTAAACTAATCCTATCACTCAGTGAAAAATTGCAAACTCAGTGAAAAATTATTTCCTTCAAGTTAATAAAAAAAGGTAAGGGACTTACTTAAATGGTGTAAACAAAAATGGTAAAGTAGCTTCTTTTTTCTGAGTCATTTTCACCTGGGAACCAAGTATGAAAATATTATAAATGAGAAAAAAATTAATGAATTTCATTTTGAAATATAAACATCCACTAAAATGATTCTTTAGGGATGGTTAACCACTTTGAAAATAAACGGAATTTTATGTTACTATAAATCTTTATATAAATATTTAAAGAAAAATTTAATAATTTCTATCTCGATAAGCTGAAAATTAAACATATCAATCTTGCAAAGTAATATACTGTAATGTAATTAAAACTGTACTTCCTTAACTCTGAAAACAAAACAAGCGAAACTGCTTATTCTTAAAAGCATTAAGAATAACAGAAGGTTTTAGTCAAAGGGTCATGTCTTTAAATTCTTAAGGAATCTCATAATGTACATGGAATGACAAGAAATGTTACAATCTCCGATACTACTTCTATAAGGCAAATTCTAACAGTTAAAAATTGACCTGTAGTCTTTGTAAGCATATGTGTTAATCTTACATTCAGGGACACTCCTCAAAGAAATGTTATGCCCTCACACTGAGCCATGGAATCTACATTTCAGAAATGTGAAACACAAGTCAAATACATAAAATTTAAAGATAAATTATAGGAGCCAGGCGTGGTGGCTCATGCCTATAAACCCAGCACTTTGGGAGGCTGAGGCGGGTGGATCACGAGGTCAAGAGATCGATACCATCCTGGTCAACATGGTGAAACCCAGTCTCTACTAAAAATACAAAAATTAGCTGGGCATGGTGGCAGACACCTGTAGTCCCAGCTCCTCAGGAGGCTGAGGCAGGAGAATTGCTTGAACCCAGGAGGCGGAGGTTGCGGTGAGCCAAGATCGCGCCATTGCATTCCAGCCTGGGTAACAAGAGCGAAACTCCGTCTCAAAAAAAAAAAAAAAAGGATAAATTATAGGAAATAGTTAAAACACAAAATCAAATATTTTCGCTTAATATATTCAATTTTTAAATTGTAGTATTGTCCATTTTTATGTGTGCCTTTTTAAATTTTTTTTTTTTACCTTGAACTGTTCAAGAATCTGTACTGCATTTGTAAACATGCTCTCTGCTTTGAAGAGATCAGTGTTGTTAAGATAATCCACAGGAAGGATTCCCTGCAAATAACAAACACCAGCTTATTGTTAGTATTAACATAGCTCAGGTTATTCTTACAAAAAAAAGCAGACTTAAAAGCAATAAAGGTAAGCCATATATGGACAAATAAGTAAATGAAATAGTTAAATGAAAAATCTTTTTTAAACTATAACTGAAAGATGTTCTATTATTTTTTCCCACACAGTAGATGTATCAAGGTAAGAAAAGCAAGAGCTGAATTAAATTCAGTAACACCAGCATTGGTTGAGAGATTACTACATGCTAGTCGGTGAACTCAGTGCTTTACACACAAAAAACTATTACTATAATGGGCCACAGCCAGCACACTTAAAATAAAAGACTTCAGACATATCAGAGTGTACTGTACATAGTAAGAGTAAGGACTATTCTGGTAAACTTTTGTATCACTATACATGTACACACACACTAAGACTGTCGGGGTCATATTACTCAGCATTCTGAGTTAAATAACATTATTTTTTAAGAGTACATTTGATTTTGAAGAGCTAGTAAGAGTTGCCGGTTGAAACAGTTATGTTTCAGCGTTTCAGTATCCAGGGCCCATTCTTAACAGCATTGCGATTTTGTGTTGAGAAATCTTGCCCATTAGATAAAGTACGTTAGGTTTATAATCCAGGGACTGCTGATTAGAACCCAGGCTAGACCATCTGGAATTTGACTCTTGACAGTCAAGGGACAGAAACTAAGGAACAATGCTACTCTACCCTAATGTCACTGCCCTGAGAACAGCTCTGTCATGGGATAATGGCTGTGGTTCCTTCTTTCAAGTCTTCAGATCTCCTGGTTCCTGAGTTATTTCCAAGCCTGGTTTTCAAGCACCACTTTGTTTCAGCAAATCACTAATATCTTTTCAATAATTTCCCTTTAAACAAACTCAGTTTTTGCTGCTTGTAATAAAAAAAAATTACTATACATTTCTATCACTTATAACCAGAATACAAAAATATAAATTGCACACATTTTAGAAAATTAAAATATTTAAAGAAAAGCTATTTGGCTCATGTTCCTTGTTATAAAATGTAATACACAAGCAATTATGAGGTATTGCATATTTAGATATAAATATACAGGAATACATAGTTTTAAATATAATCAAAGATTAAATAAGCTAGAAGCAGTAGTGCATGCTTGTAATCCCACCCACTTGGGAGGCTGAGATGGGAGGACTGCTTGAGCTCAGAAGTTCAAGACCAGCCTGGGCAACATAGCAAGACCCCGTCTCAAAAAAAACAAAAAAAAGATAATTCAGAAACACATAAAAAAGAGTACACTTTACTGTACTAAATGTAAATATACTGAGAGTTGATAATAAAATTTTATTCCTTACCACTGAATTAAGAGGAAAGGGAACTCCAATAAGGGAAGTCATCAATGGTGCAATATCAGCCTACAAATAAAAAAGCTCAATTATAAGAGGTCTATGGACATCAACAAAGAAATTAAATAATTTAATGCAACCATATTTTGGGATTTAACCATAATATTTGTTACAATGAGTTACCTTCAAACATTTATTTAATACAAAAAGATATTAATCTCTGAAAGTGTCATTTGCTAGAGGTATATGAACCTATAAAGAAAAATTTTGAAATAAAACTACTAAAATTCCTAAGTAAAACCAAAAAATACTTATCCTATTAGCTAAGAATCTGACCACTTTATGTAACAGTTTTTCAGTGTTATACAAAGGATGCCTTATCTAGATATAAAATGAATATCAAGAGTAGACTTTAACTGGAGAAATGTATATATTAACTAGAAAAACAAAGTATCTATCAGAAGGTTTCACCAGCCAGTGATGTCCAGAAAAGACATAAACCACAGAAAAGACTCTTTAGTCGAAAGATCCCAAATACCATTTTGGATATCTCCCCTTCAAGTTCAATTTCTCTGAAGAGTTGTTCATGTCGTTTCTGTCTTCACTTCCTCATCTCCCCATCCCTCCTCTGCCCACTGTAACCACTTTGACCCTTTATCATTCCACAGACTGCTCTCTCTAAGAGAGCTAACAGCCCCATTTTCTAAATCTAATTGGCTATGTTTATATTAGTCCTTATAATTTTTCAGGCAATAAAGTGACTGGAATTCAGAATGCCCACTTTCAAATTCTCAGGCAGGTTTTTTAACCCTCCAATTGTTCAATTTTTTTTATCAGTTAAAAAAGCAAATACAAATTTTTCCCTTACAGAATCATGGCCGGATTAAATGAGGTAAAACTTATGAAGTACCGGGCACATAATAAGCCTGTGATAATGGTAGCTACAATTGTTGCTGGCATTCCTAGATCTCTCAGCAATATGGCATAGGCCACTCCGTTCTTGGACTCAACACCCCACAGCTGAGTTTCTTTGATTTCACTGGCTCCTCCTTTTCAGATACCTTCTCTAGTCACTCAAAGTTGGAATTCATCAAGTTTGTTCCCAGGCTCTCAATCTTTCTCACTTGCTACTATTTAGACCGTCATTACCAAGTACCACCCTCCAGAAAACTGGAAATCCCCAAAGTCCTCCTAGTCACCTTTTCCCTTTTCCTCAGAATCCACTGTTGGCCACCTCTTATCTGTTCTCCACGCTGCAGCCAGAGGGACTCTTTCACACACAAAAAACCATATTGTGTCACTCTCTAGGCTTCAAACTCTTCAAGGATTCTTCAAGCTTTCAGAATTCAGTTCACAAGGCCCATCAGACCCTGAAGGGTCTGTGCCCCACTTCTTCTGCCTCACACCACCCCATGGTTTCTGTTGCCGTATAACGGCTTTCTTCAAGACCCTTTAATACACCATGTACCTCTCACCAGAACTTGGTGCACGTGCTTCCTCTACCTGAAAAGCCCTCCTCCTACTGCCTTGGCCTGCTAATTCATCAATCTCAGATCAGTCCTCAACTTTGCAGGAAACCTTTGCTGACCACAGTCTACCACATACAACCACTTTACAGCTGCACGAATCTCTTTTGTAGTACTTACCACAGCTACAAGTTTACATGTATTTGTACAATAGACTGATTAATATCTGTTCTTACCCCTAAAATATAAACTTCCCAGGATAGGGATTATATCTGCCTTTACTCACCACTAAATCTTTATGCTTAGTACAGAGGTGAAACACACCACAGACACAATACTGTGTTAGCAGAAGGAAGGAATAGAAGAGATTCTCATTTGATACAGATCTGAAGCAGGAGTGTTTGCCAACAGACTGACAGTTCAGAGAACAATAACTGAATCTACGTTCAATTGTTGATTATGATCTGGTCTGGCTATGAATAAGAGATATTCTTGTTTTGTGATCTTCAAGTCATTCCTGTTTTTTTGACAGTGATTTTTAATTGCAAATTAATAAATTGCTATTCTGACTTTATATGTTCATGTTCATTTACTTAGGTAATATGCATCTATCCTGGGAGAAGACTATTCTTATTATGCTGAGAAGCAACAAGGCCTGCAACCATAGGCCTGAAAGTGAGACTGTAGACCTTGGTTTGTCCACCACAGTAAGGAATCTTAGCTTGTGTGGTGACCTGGAAGGCAAGATACTCCTGCCACTTTGGAAGCCATATTTGGATGATGCTATACCTTCTACAAGTAGTGAAGATGACAATTCTGTGCTTCATATTTACATACAATGCTACTAGTCTAACTTTATCAGATTGGCTATACATTTTCCTCTACAGAAAGTTTCTAGCTGAGTAATTTATACTCTCATCACTTCTTTACCCATTGCATTTGTAAGGCTGCTGGTTAGAAGTAAAGGTAAAATATATGTTAACAAAGAAGAAAAGATAACTGACATACTATAAAAAATAAACCCATAACAGGAGATTTAATAGATCTGTGCTTAAAGTAAGCAATACAACCATGGTAAGCAACCACAGAAATTTCACAGGCATGTAAATTTCAATTTACATAACAAATAATTATCCAGTGTTATTTAGAGGAAGTCTTTTATTTTCACTTAAAGTTTTGTTTATTTTGCCAGAAGATAGATTAGTTGGGCTAAAATATTTGTGCTAAAAGAATTCCCTTTAGTAACCGAAATATTTTGAAAAAGACTTTGTCACTATTATCTGTCTTTCATAGTTTTTGTCTAAACCTCTTATAGAAGATAAAATTAAATTTGAATGTAATTAAATCAAAAATGATACCTGATTGACATCTAGCCTCCTCCAGTTCTCCAATCTCCACTCTGAAAGATACAATCAGACACAAGATTTGACATTAAGATTTTAAAAAGAGTAAATCATTTTATTTTTAGGAGTGGCCAATATTTATGGAAAACATAGGTATTAGAAATGTATACTTAAAGCCAATGAATAAAAATCAGGCTCGAAGGCAAAGGTGTATTTTTTTAAGGAATTTTCTAAAAAATAACCAAAAAGTAAATATTTGGTGCTTCCTATGATGATTTATTAAGCTTTTTAAACGCTCATTTGGAGATAATTGTTTCAAAACATCCAAGGCTAAGGAAGGAAAGATGGAAGTAAAAAAGCACAATGGTAACAACATTGACAACTCATTACAATCCTGTTCTTGAGAGTTATTAAGGCAATTAATAGGAAGTTAATTAATTTAAGCTTCTTTTTTTCTGTGATGGCAGTTGCTTCCAAAACACTTAAAACTGTAGTTGTGATGTTCCTGTAGTTGCTAATCACAAATGTTAACAGAGTATACTGAGTTATTACTAAAACTGCCTTCAAAGAGAGCCTCATTCTTCCATCTTTCTATACATAAATTCAGAAATTGCATTAAACAGAAATCAAAACAAGTGATTATGGGAGACCAAGTCTTGATTTAACGGCTTTAGGATATATTACCAAAAGAGTTATAAGAGATTTTTATGATAAAATTTCATTCAATAAGCTAATTAAAGTTTAAAAATATGTTTCTGACTCTATCAGTCAGCTGCCAAAAATTCACACTAATCAGTTGATGAAAAAATGCATATTCCCTTTCTCTAAAATGTATGCTATTTAATACTTATAAGAAAAAATACATTTCTTCTGTGGTGATTCTTGAAACCATGTGATTCTAAAACATCAATTTAAGAAATCAAATGCCAAAATAAAGTTAAATCTTATAAGTACAAACATACTATTTTCTCTTAAGTACAAACATACCCTACTTTCTATTTGATCCAATCTCATCCATTTATCACTGAGCAGTTAGAAAGTTCTGTAGCTCATGTGGCAAACGAATGCTGGCAATGCTCTGCCTAATAGTCTTTAACAATACAGCACTGCCCTCAGAACACACTTCATGCTCTCCTTACCCAGGCTTTGGTGCCTCAAATGATCTACCTCTTGTTTACCTCTCCAACCTCTCAACTCATTGTACTCTGCTCCTAGCTGACAGTGCCCAGCCATATCAGCCTTCCAATTCTGTTCCTCGAATGAGCTAAGCTCTTTCTATTTCTTACCTCTGCATTTGCTATTCCCTCTGCCTGGAACATTCCTGCCCTAACCTTCATATGAATGGCTCCCTCTTATCCTAACTGTGAACAGATGTACTATTAGCCCACTCTACAAAGTGCATGCTACTCCACAAGGGAAACTTCTAGGGTACTGCAAATGTATGGCGAATCAGAATGGAGATTACATGGTGTATATATGCATGTAAAATTCATAAAGTTATACATTTAAAACTAATGCATTTTGCCTACTTTGCCAAGTGTCTTAATAAAAATGTGGGGGACTAGTAAAGTGTGGTACACACCTGTGGTTCCAGCTACTTGGGAGGCTGAGGCAGGAAGATTGCTTGAGCCCAGGAGTTCCAGGCTGTAGTGAGCTATGACTGGCCTGTGAACCTGTGAATAGCTACTACATTTCAAGTCCCTTCCATTCCTTTAGAGACACAGCAAGAACCTGTGCCTGAGAAAATTGAGTAGGGCAGGGTGGAGAAGGGAGCCCGGTCCTACCTTCTCTTTTATCACATCACCCTAATATGCTTCATAAAATTATCATAATCTGTAAGTTTTGTTTGTAATTGCTTTAATTCTACAATGTTAAGTTCTGAGAAAGCAAGGAAGGGCTATCACAAAGATATGTAGTAGATGAACAAAAGAGTTCTCTAGCTTCTTTTTCTTTCATGCTTAAATAAATCTGGAAACAATCATGACCATGAACTGGTTGCACTGTTCTGGCCCTTTGTCAGTGACTCCTCTGTAGACCTGTGGTTTGGCATGATGCTCTCCATTAGCACTGACAAACGTAAGAGAAATCACCCTCTGAAAAATGCACTATTACTTACTGCACACATCCTATTGAGTGCATTATTCGCTATGCTCTTCTGTCTTCATTAGGGCCTAGGGTTGAAATATCTCAATACTACCTCTTGCTTTTTATCTAATGGATATATCTTGTAGGTACTGTGATTTTATAACTGATAGTACGTACTTTGCTTGGGTTGAAAAATCTCAATAAAATTTATTATTTACTTCAAAGAAACCTTACATTTCCTCTTATTTAATTTTTATTTACTCTACCTCACATTCAAATTAATTAATAAATTAATAAAAGAACATTGAAAGTTCAGTTGATCAGTTTAGACATTTGGAAAGGTCTAGTTACTAGCAGTGGTGTGCTGGGAAGGGTTCAACAAATAGCTCTGTGAGAAGAGAAAAACCAACCACCCCTTGTAGTGTTTGCATAGAAAGAGTAATGGTACAAATGTGAAAATGAGTGATTTACAATGAAAATTTGAAAAGTGATTTCTTAAAAAATTAAATTTTGTTCTTATATTAAATGATTGTATTTATAAACATAGTAAAGAAATGCTTGTACCTTTCAAAAATGCATCATCAAATTGCTGAGCTGATACCCTTTGGGGATACTTGATTCCAGCTCCCCAAGTGACTAAAGGAGTTAAAGTCTCTGAAGGATGACCAGCCCCATGGGAACCTGCAAATAAGATAGCAAGAATAATAAGACAAATATAGAAGAACTAACCTACAACTACATATTTTTAAAAATAGTTTGTTTTAAAGAGTTGGTCCATATATAGTTAATTCTAGTCACTACATTACCAATGGTTACAATCTTTTATGACAATTAGTTTGACAATATTCCCATAAAGCAAGTTAGAGCAATAACAACGAACCGGTAAAAACTAAAACAAAAAACCAGAATGTCTGCTGAGTAACTATGGCTACAAGAATGAAAATAATACCAATAAGACATAGAAGAAATGTTGCTGCTGCCAGAGTAGCACTGCAGACATAAAGAACAGAGAGCTCCTTCGGGCAGTTACCATCCAAGCTTGGGGCAAGCAGTAGAGACTAAGTCTGTTCTGGAGAAGATGGCAAGGTCTCTGGGTCATTTTCTTCCAGACCACTCTAGCAGGTGTAGCCAAAAGAAGTCCTTTATAAAGTGGAACTCACCTTGCTAGAAATCCATATTGTGATTTGGGGACAAATGTCATCTTTGCTTTATTTTGTTCTCTGTGCACACACTGCATTTGCCTTGGGAATCTCACAGGGTGCACAGGTTTATCTGGGACAGAATTCTAGCAGCTCTCGGTCCCTCAGTAAAACCATCATAACATTAGTCCCTTTGCCATCACATGCAGTTAATTCTCAGTAGATAAGTAATAGTCACTTTTTATTTACTTCTCCATTTTTCTCTATTCTCATTTGTAAATGAGAATATATTTGCTTTTAGTTAGAGAACGTATTTTTATATAAGATCAGTTGTTTTTTAGGCTAACATTTTAAGCACATAATTATGTGGTAGACACTTTGTATATAGCAAGACACCTAATCTCATTATCATAAAATATTTGCAAGCTACATTTATCACTACTTTAATAGTAAGGTACATATCAATTGAAGACACACTAACCCCAGTCTGTCATTCCATGGTCAGAGGTAAAGATAAATGTTGTTTTCCCATCATTTCCATAGAACTGGTTAAACACAGACACAATTTCTTTGACTCCATCATCAACTTTTTTAATATTGTCTTTGTAGTCCCTATTTATAAAGAAACAGAAGAAAAAAATATATTTGGAGAGATCAAATTTATTTAACGTGGACTTATTACATTCAAAATCAGTTAACTTCTGAAATGCTTTTAGATTTCATCTTTAATGTTTTAAAATCAGAGCACTGTAGATTGTTGAAATAATTTTTTTCTCCTTTTAAGGAAGCAAAAGAACCTGAAATAGTTTTCAAAGATGGTTTAAAAGGAGGGGGCTGATTAACAAATATATTTTAATAAACTCTTTTTTAGGTCCTAAATGAGACAGATGACTTTCATGTCTCTCCTCTCACTACATAAACTATACCGTTCTGGCCACATTAAAGGTATCATTACAAGTGTAGAATATTTTCATTCCCTAAAGTGTTTGTGATATAAAACATAATACTGTAATGTCACATTTTGAACACATTATATTTAAGACTGCCATACAACGGAACAAGTTTCTTTTGATAAGACTATTCCATCAATTACAACAGTGTATCACATTTAAAAAGGGGATTGTGAGGTATTCACTACTGGCAGCCAACTCAACAGGCTTTACAGCTACTGTTAGGCTAATCTAAACCAAATACAAAATAAGAAATGGGAGTATAACATAGTATCTTCCTTTTACTTATGGTCTTCAAAAGTAAGAAAAATATTTGCTGTTTTATATATAAGGCGTGTTACTGAATTATGCTATACAAAAATTTATACAATTTATTGGCTAGATACAATACTAATTAAAGGGAATACACAAGGAATAGCTAATTATATCTTTTGGTGATATAAAATTAATTTCACAAAATGCTTTTTATTTCAAGATTCACTGAAAATATTTCTAAAATATATAGCTATTTTAGATTAAAAAATTTTTCTCTGCTTCAGTAAATGAAGATTATAGAATATATACAGGATATATTTTACTTATATTAATGTGCCATCTGGATACAGCACATATGATTTTAACCACTGTATCAGAAATCTCATATAATTGAGAACATAATATACATTACAGTAGTTATTTAAAATATTAGCTCTGTCCAAAGAAAACATTATAATACTTTAAAAGTTCAATAAAATAGCTGTTTCCCTTAAAATATACAATTAAAAACAGCATTAAATTACCTTGAGGATGGTCGATGAGCATGTCCATTTGTATCTATTCCTAATAAATGTAAGAAAAAAACTATCTTCTCTTCATTTATTTTAGAAAGCAAAGACTGGTTGTTTCTGGCATGATGAAAGAAGTCCTACATATAACAAATGAGTTAAAAATATTTAGTTTGTTTTATTTTAAAAATAAAACTGATGAAAATATTTGAATTTACACATAAATACAAAATTAAATTATCTGACATTGTTTAAATCTGTGCTCAAGACCTACCAACACAAAGTCTTTGCTATTAGTTTAGATATCTATGTTCAAATAATGAATTAGCTGTTTTCTGTGTTATCATAAGGCCAAAAAAAAGGTTAGAAAGGGGATCATAATTTCATAGAGATCTCATAATGTTGTTCATCCCATATCTAACTTAATAAAATACAGCAGATTGAAGACATGTTGGCAAGAGCCAAAAATAAAATAGTAATGGTGTTATCAGTTTAAGAATGGTTATTTTAAAATATTTCAGAACTGAACCACTTCTCATTGTCCTGCGTACTAACAACCTAGTCTCTAATTTAGAACATTGCAAATAGCCTCCTAATTACTTCCTTTGCCCCAAATATAATGTATTCTTCAAATCATCTAACAGAAAAGCATACAATTAATAAAATAAAATACTATTTGGCAGGGTGAGGCTGGGAATAATTAAAATAAAATTTGAAGATTATTATGTGAATTTAATAATGATATACTAGATTCATAAAGCCCTTCTAAGGCAAATGATTCACCCTGTATTCACATATGCATGAACATGGATGCAAAACTATGAAGACTACTTTTAAATTATTTTAAATAACAGGCTATCCAAGATACATCTTTGTTATTCACAAAAATGCCTTTAACTGTAGAAGATATAAACTTTTAACAAAAGATGTTTAACTTTTCAACAAAAGTCTTAAGTATTTAAGTATTTTTTTCAAATAATTCTTTATTACTATGTTAAAAAATACAAATGGTGCAATTAGAGAAACTAGCTAAACTATTTATTATAAACAAATATAATATGTAATGTGCTCTAATCCTTCTCAAAAGTATAAAGTTGCCCCCTAACTTTCATATACATTCTACTTAACCCCAAAAATGACAAGTTCTTTAAGAGAAAAGAATTACAATTTAAATACATAATTGAAAGCTGACAAAAACAAAAATCTGAGCAAATGACTTGAATGACATCTGTAATTTGTTCCATGACTGGTACAATATATTCAGCTATGTAAAAAGTGCTGTTCATTCATATTTGTATGAACATTTTCTATCCTTTCTTGCAGCTAGATGTGCCTTTGTGGTTTTGGCCAATGAGATTTAAGTCAGACATTTCAGTCATAAAGCTATGTGGATCTAAGGCTCTTTGAAATAAATGTAATTCAGTAGAAGAGAAGGTCCTTTTTTATTCTTCATATTGTTGACCTAAAACACTAACATAAGGGCTGGAACTCCGAGATTATCTTGGGTCATGCAATAACCTTGAAGAGAAAACTCACACCCTGAGGTTAGAGGAAAACTTTAGGAGACTGAATGTCAATGATATTGTGGAACCACTATAGCATCCTGGAATGCATCAATATTCAGCTGCCTACTGCTGACATTATCTTTACTAAGCTAGAAGTAAACTTTGAAGTCATTTTTCCTCTATTACACAGGTATGATCTAATCTATATTAATATACTTATTTATGTACCAAACAATTCCCTGATAGGAGTTTTGTTGTTGTTGTTGTTTTCAGAGATAGAGTCTCTATTGCCCAGGCTGGAGTGCAACAGCACAATCTCAGCTCACTGCAACCTCCACTTCCTGGGTTCAAGCGATTCTCATGCCTCAGCTTCCCAAGTAGCTGGGATTACATGCATGCACCACATGCTTGGCTAATTTTTTTGAATTTTTAGTAGAGACAGGGTCTCAACATGTTGGCTAGGCTGGTCTCAAACTCCTGGCTTCCAGAGATCCACTCACTTCGGCCTCCCAAAGTACTGGGATTACAGGCATGAGCCACTGTGCCTAGCCTCTGATAGGAGTTTGAGGTTTACAGTGTGAAAAACTCAGTATCTCTACCCCCAAGGTGTATATTGAAGGGAATATGTCAATGTATGAACAATTATAGCATAGCACAATAAAGTATTAAGGGAAGATAGAGGAGGGTTCTCTAAGTCGAAATGGAAATAGGATAAGTCACAGAAGACCTAATAGAAAAGATGATGCACAAACTGAATTTTTAAAAGTGAATAGATTCAACCCAGGTGAAGCTTTGAGGCCATTATAGTAAATGAAATAAGCCAGTCACAAAAAGACATAGAATGTATTCTTCCACTTAAGATATAAGGTGCCTAGAGTAGTCAAATATATAGAGATAGAAAGTAGAAAAGTGGTTGCCAGGGGTTGGGGGAAGGAGAAGCAAGAGTTATTGTTTAATGTGTACAGTTTCAGTTTTGCAAGATGAAAAAGTTCTAGAGATTGGTTGCACAATAATGTGAATATACTTAACACTACTAAATTACAGATGCTCCTCACTTACAGTGGGGTTATATCCCAACAAACCCATCCTAAATTGAAACTACTGTAAGTCAAAAATGCACGTAATATACCTGTTACAGGTAGATAGGCATGAGTGGAGCAAGAGAGGGCTCTCCCCAACCCACTAGGAATGTCAGGTGATGATTCAGCACTTATCACACTGCCTCTCTAAAGTGGTAAACTGGCAGCTGGCATCAGGGAGAGGCCATTTCCTGACGGCCCACACCTGCTGCACTAAAGTGTTAACTGAATGCAAGCACCAGAGAGATGCAACTTCCTGCACATGTGCATTAAGAGACAAAATGGCACGGTATGCCCGTCAGGGGCACTCCACCAGAAAAGGAAAGAAAGCCTCAGATGGGTATGCATAAAACTTCCTAAACGCACTGTGCATGCTCACCTCCCAAGGTTAAGGATGGCACTGCGCTTGCGGGTGCCTCACCCTAAGCGAAGAACTATGGAAAGGGGCCAGCCTATTAAGTCCTAGGATCAAGGTTAAACACCACACTTGACCTCGAATGTCATTTGGGACTCTTCTAGGCATACTTTCCTTTCTTTCCTATTCTAAAACCTTTGCAAATAAACTTCCTCTCCTGCCTTGGTCTCTTCTTCTGCCTTATGCCCCTCAGTCGAAGTCTTTCTTCTGTGGAGGGAAGAATTTAGGTTGCTGCTGACCCTTACGGATTTGTTGTTAGTAATTCAGATACCTTCAGCCAGTAACATACCTTACCTACCAAACATCATAGCTTAGTCTGGCCTACTGACTAAGAGTCAAACTCTGTAAAGTATTTGAAGAGATTTATTCTGAGCCAAATATGAGTGACCATGGTCCATGACACAGCCCTCAGGAGATCCTTAGAACATTCTCAAGGTGGTCAGGGTACAGCTTGGTTTTACACATTTTGGGGAGACAGGAGACTTCAAACAAACACATTTAAGAAATACACTGGTTTGGTAGAGAAAGGCGGGACAACTCAAAGCAGGTATTGGGGGAGAAATTTAAACATTTTCTGGTTGGCAAGTGGTTGAGTTTCTCTAAAGACCTGGGATCAAAAGAAAGGAATGTCTGGGTTAAGGTAAGAGTCTGTGGAAACCAAAGTTCTTATTTGCAGAGGAAGCCTTCAGGTAGTAAGCTTCAGAGAGAATAAGCTATAAAATGTTTCTTACCAGACTTTAAGGTCTGAATTGATGTTAATGCCAAAGAGATATAACAGGGCATATCTGACCTCCACTTCCCCTCATGGCCTGAACCAGTCTCTCAGGTTACATTTTAAAAGTGCCCTGGTTGAGAAAGTCCATTGAGATGGTTGGGGTAGGGGAGGGTTAGAATTTTATTTTTGTTTTACACTACCTTCAGTATGCTCAGAACATTTACATTAGCCTACGGTTGGGCAAAATCATCTAACATAAAGCCTACTTTTAAATAAAGTGTTGCTAATGTGAGATAAGTGAGATAATAATTACTATCTCACGTAGTGCTTGAATACTATACTGAAAGTAAAAAACCAAATGGTTGTATGCATACTCAATGTATGGTTTATACTAAATATGTATTGCTTTTGCACTGGTGGAAAGTCGAAAAATCTTAAGTTAACAGTGTTAAGCTGGGGACTGTCTGCAAACACTTAAAATGCTTAAGATAGCAAATTCTGTATTTTGCATTTTTTTTTTACCACAGTTACAAAAAAAAAATGATTAGAAAATTGCATGAATCTGGAAACTGTCTGGTTTGAATTAAGCATGAGTCTCCAGCCAGGACAAGAAGTTCAAGTAAAACCCTTAACTGACTCTCTAGCCTCCTCTGAGACCTGGTTCCCAGGCAGTCCTCCTGCCACACTAACCTCCCTTCTTTTACTTCCTCAAATCCATTATGCTCGCTCTTGACCAAGATTTACATAGTGCTGCTGGCGTGCAGTACCCTTCCATACCAATCCATCCTTACCCATTTCCTTGTCTCCTATACCTCTTCAGAGATTATCTCAAAACTCTTAGCCTTCCCCTAATTGCCCTGTCCAGATTAGAATTTTCTGAAGATATATTCTTGGTCTGTATTTTTCCTTCACATCACTTACCACTGTTGATGATTTCATATTTCCATTATTACTTGGTTAATATATATCTCTACCATATTTTACAAAGAAGTCATATGCAAATCTTTTTTATGTTCACGACTGTGTCAAGACTAGTAGTATTGAAATAAAGAAAGGAAGAAAGACATGAAAATCAGGCCAGCCACCAGCTATGTATGTACATTCACAAGGAATTAATTCCATTATTTTGGAGAGATTTTAGCTACATATATGAAACTAGAAGCCAAAGGCTTTCATGAAGATATTAATATTAGTATATTATATTAAGAAGTGATGATTAGCAAAATAATTCGCTAACCATTTTCTTAAAGGTATTTTACTTAAGTTGAAAGTTTCTCCTGTTGACAAAAGTATATATTAAGAGTAAAAAGAGGGAGAGAGATCCAAGATGGCCACGTACCAGCAGCTCAGGATTGTAGCTCCCAGTGAAAGCGCAGAGAGCAAGTGGATGCTGCAATTGCAGACGAATTTTTGATGCCCACAGACTGGGAGATTCCCGGCGAAGGAGCCACACGGGTCGCCAGCGTGACTCTTTTGGCCGGCGTGGTGCTTCTCGGTGCAGAGTATACGGGACTGGGTGCTTAACGTTTAGTCGGGCTCAGCTGGTCCCATCCCCACAAGGAGAACAGCAATTGGAAGCGCTGAGGGCTGAGAGCAAGCACAGCTGAACCCGGGAAGGCCCAGCTCTGTGGGGATGGAGCGCCCCCCGAAGGAAAACTAAGAAACAGAAAAAACTTCATCACCAACAAGCCAGACGTCCACTCAGAGACCCAATCTGAAAGTCAGCAATTACAAAGACGACAGGTGGATAAATCCACAAAAATGGGAAGAAACCAGTGC
>CAUYQU010076319.1:0-28108 GCA_963574635.1 Cheracebus regulus
AAAAAATTCAAAACGAACTATACACAATTCAAAAAAAAAAAAAAACTATAGAAGCAAGAGCAAATTCAAAATCTAGCAGAATACAAGCAATAACTAACATCAGAGCAGAACTCTAAGAAGTACACTGGTTCCTTCCAGAAAGGTAGGGACAACTAAAAGCAGGAGGGGGCCTCTAGGTCACAGGTAGGTGAAAGACAAATGGTTGCATATGAGTTTCTGACAAGCCTTTCCAAAGGAAGCAATCAGACTATGCATCTATCTCAGTGAGCAGAGGGAGGACTGAATAGAATGGGAGGCAGGTTTTGCCCTGAGCAGTCCCCAGCTTGACTTTTCCCTTTAGCTTAGTAATTTTGGGAACCCAAGATTTTCCTTTCACAGGCTTTAAATTTTATTACTCTTTAGTTACTGAGTGCTAGCATACAAATAAATAGTACAAAACCAAGCGGGCATCCACCTTTCGGTTGTCTCTTCACGTGTAAAACAATAATCAGTGTTAGGTGTCTTCACAACTGGCAGCACAACGATAAGAAACCGATACGGAGAAAGCGCGTAGAAAATCGTCACCTCACAGCCTGGGCAACCCAGGGAGACCCCATTTCTACAAAAATAATTCGCCGAGCATGGTGGTGCGCCCCTGCGGTCCCAGCTACTTTAGAGGCTGATGGGAGAATCGCTTGAGTCCGGGCAGCAGGACTTCCAGTTTGTAGTGAGCTATGATCACGCCGCTGCACTACCGTATGGGCGACAGAGTGAGACCCTGTCTCAAAAAAACAAAACAAAAAAGCCCCTTACCCCACCAAGAAGGCGCTTTTGCACATTGTTTTAACATTCAACGCCTTTAGGATGCCAGCATAGCGGAAGCAGACAACTAACAAGCTATCATCACTGGGGCTAAACTTCTCACTTCCGGAGTGCTGCAGGCGCAAAAAAATATACGTCAGGCCCGGAGGCGGGGCTTCCTCCCCGCGCGTCGTATTAGACACACACGAGTTTCTCGTGGGTTTGTGGACGCACCAGTGAAGGCGAGTGGTGTCGCAGGGACATCTTCTGGCTGTTTGCGTGGCCTGCGTGGCCCTCTCACCCAGGTCTTCCATTAGAGGCGCAGACGTTTGGGACTAAAGGCTAGGCGAGGCAACGCCCTGTCCCTCCCTGCTAGCGGCCATTCTCTGGTCCTGTCTTTCTTCTGGGAGGCGGTGTCAGCGGCTGGAAGTGTTCCAGCCCCAGTCTCTCCGCTTTTTTGCGCTCCCGTTGGTGCCGTCCCCCCCCAAAACCGTGGCTTCTGTATTATTTGCCATCCTTCCTGTGTAGGAGCACGGAGGGCTTCCTCCCTGGCGGCGGTGCAGCCGGTTGTGGAAGAATTAGAGTAGAAGTTGTCGGGGTCCGCTCTGAGAACTCAGCCGCATCATGGGGGTCCAGGGGCTCTGGAAGCTGCTGGAGTGCTCCGGGCGGCAAGTCAGCCCCGAGTCGCTGGAAGGGAAGATCCTGGCGGTTGGTATCCTTTAACGCCGCGTTGGGACTTGGGGTGCAGGGATTCAGGGCTGGATTCCTCGCTGGGCTCAGCTTTGGGCGCAGAATGGCATTTGCAAGATGATGGTCTTGGATCGGGATCGGGGTCGCTATAGAATCTTTTTCGCTAGGTTTTCTAAGTACAGTGGTACCTCGATATCCGGGGCTTTGGTTCTAGGAGCGCCCCCCCCACCCCGTCGCCCCGCCTTCCTGGATGTTCAAGTTCTTTCAAGTCCCTTATATAATGGCGTGGTATTTGCATATAAATTACGCACACCCTCCCGTAATCTTTTAAATCGTTTCTGGATGACTTGTAATGCCGAATGCAATGTAGGTGATCTGAAAATAGTTGTTTACAACTGTTTAACTGTATTTAAAAATTTTTTGTAGTTTTTATTGGTATGTTTTATTTTTTTCCACCGCAAGTATTTTTGATCCGTGGTAACTTGAGTGTGGAATCGGGTGAGGAGGGCTGTCTGTCTGCTTTCTCCAGCTTTGCACTCTTAAGCGCCTCTGTGCATCCTGGTTTGTCACTTTGGGGCAGTGCTTTATGTTCCTCTCCGCTTTAGTTCTCTCATGTGCGAAGTGGAGGTGGTGATAGTGTCTATACACAGGATTGGAATGAGGAATAAAGAAATTACCGAAATGAGAGAAGTTTAGTACAATTAATACCATAAATCTTAAAGTTATTATCCCATTTGGGAGGTCAGTATAGAGAGAACAGAGTAGACGTCCACCACTAGTTTTGCTTGAGCCTTGCCCCATTTGTGTTTCTTAGAGGAATGGTAGTGTGGACAAGTGTTTTACCATTTTTTTAAATTGACTTTTTAAGGATTGTTGTTTTTGTACATATTTGGCTGGTTTTCTTTGTCATTGGAATTATTTTTTTTATTATTAGCAAAACGTGATACTGTTTTTGAAATTTTGATTTTTTTTTCTTATTTAGTTTTTTTTTTTTAAGTGTTTATTCTGTTTCAGAATTTGGTGGTACCTTACACCAATTTCCTAAATGGGGATCTATGAGTGTAGGGGCTCATGGGCTTGTGGAAAGAGCCCTGTAAATGATTGCGTGGGGATTGGGGATGGGAAGTGGAGTGCAAAAGTGTGTGGGCCTGCAATGTAGGAGTCCCTGACTGTGGAGCCCTAATTCTTCAGTAGGTACACAACTTATAAATAAAACAACATTGATACGTTTTAAAATATAATGAGATTTTTATTATTTTTTGCAAGTGAACAATCTTTCAATACATCTGTAATTGAATTTTGGCTTAACACTTTTTATACATAGTATTTTGAATTGGGGAAAACCAAAGGTGTTTTGTTTTGTTTTAAAGCACATGCACTGTTGCTGCCCTCAAGCGGTTCCTCAGTATCATTGCAGTCTAAAGATTTTCTCAGAAATAAAGGGTAAAGGCTAGTTTTCAGTGACAAGAACCCTTAAAACTTCGGGAAAGATTTATATCACTCTATGTAGTAGCCCATGTGAAGAATTACTAAAGAGGACTGTGGCCAGCCTCAGTGGCTCACGCCTGTCCTCCAGCCCTTTGGGAGGTCATGACAGGAGGATCATTTGAACCCAGGGGTTCAAGACCAGCCTTGGCAACATAGTGAAACCCCTATCTCTACACAGAGTCAAAAAATTAGCTGGACATGGTGCCCTGCACCTGTGGTCCCAGCTACATGGTAGACTGAGGCAGGAAGTTTGCTTGGGCCTAGGAGGTCAGGGCTGCAGTGAGCTGTGTTCATGCCTGTCTCTAAATAAATAAAGACTGTCAAAGATATTCTAGTCATAATGACAACCTCATATATACATAATAACCTCATTTATGTTAAAGAAGAATATCTGATTACCTTTACTACAACTGATTTTGCTTTATTTCCTTTTCACAGGAATTCAGACCTGAAATTATTTAGAGTTTATTGTATTGTTTGTTAATGACGAACTTACCCATGATTATACTAGGTTCATAATTTACTCTTGTATCCCTATAATAAATTGTTTGGTCTTTTAACCATCTATATAGCTTAGTGTCTTGTTTATTTATACAGTCTGAATGTCTGTGTCAAATAATGCAGAATTAACAGTTAAACTTTGGTCTCTTACAGATTTTAATGTTTGTAAGATGCATTTAAGTGTATTAGCAAGGTATCACAATCTCTTTAGGCTATATATACTAATGGAGATTAATCACATTTTAAGTCATCTAACTAAATAACTAAAGAAACTTATTTTTTTGTATTGAAATGTTATTGGTTTTTGGGTCTCATACCTAAAGTGATTTTTGGCTTTGCTGCAGACTTTAATTTTTCCGTCCTTAGCAGAAATTTAATTTTGCTTATATAAACTTACTGAAATTATACAAGTCAAATTATACAAATATTTTCAGAATGTCTGATTTTACATATTTCTTGTCTAACAATTTACGTGAATATTTTCACATCGTCTAATTTTACATAATTCATCTCTAAGAATTTCAAGCCAGAATTCTCAACCCTAGCTGAGAATTGGCACTATCTGTAGTTAATTTAAAAATAAAAAAATAAAAGACGACCTACCTCAGTCTCTGTGATTTAGAATTTTAGGCCTATGGTTAATAATCCATATGTTTCAGAAGCTTCACATTCATTCTAACGGATAGCAGGGATGAGAGCCACTGATCTCAAACTAGATATTCTCAATTTAAAGTTTAAAGTAGTGGGCCAACTAGAAACTAATTCAATCCTACACAAGCGAGCTCCGTGGCTTTTCCAGACAATACTTAGAGCAAGCAGAAACATTGATCTAATATAAGACAGATGTACATAAACACTAAATTCTGCCTCTGAGATGCATCTTTTATCTGACCTCTTCTCATGGTCTCCACTGCTACTGTCTGCTTTTACTTGGGCTGTTGTAAAACTCATTTTAGAACTGGTTTCCATATAATCTATTCTTCACATGTTCATCAGAGTGATCCTTAAATCACATTCTAGAAACTTCCCGGTGGCTGTATCACCTCCTGCCATTCCTTTTGTCCTGCTGCACAGGCTCCTTGGAGATATGGACCATATCTATTTTGTTCATGGCTGTGTTGTTTGATGCATATCTCTAGGGTCTTGGATATGTCTGGCCCATGATATTGCTAAATATTATAGAAATAAGTATAGCATTAGCTTGCTTTCCACTAGGTATTTTGTTACATAGTGTTTCTTAAGTTAATTGTTGATGGGCCTACATTTTTTTTTTATTTTAGTAAAAGTGAGGCAGTGTATATTTATTTAAATACCAAACTGTTCCACTTATTTAATAGCAGATATTTATTGTGTGTAAGAGTTCCTGTGAAAGGAAGTACAGTGCACAAATTGCCTGAACAAGCCATGGAGCACACAGGCTTGTTTATTCCCCGCTAGATTATAAACTCCACAGGGTAAATACTTCGTTTTGTTCAGTGCACTGGATATGCCATTGCATAGAAAAATTTCTGCCACATAATAAGCCATATCTATATCTATATCTATATATATCTCATATGTATAAAAGCTATATATATCTTTATATATGTAAGATAAAAACCATATATATATCTTATATATATAAATTGATGTATAGGTATGTAAGATTTATAGATAAAAGCTATATATAGAGATAAAAGCTATATATATATATATATATATATATGCTATATATATAAAAGCCACACACACACACATTTATATATATGTTTTTTTTTTGTTTTTTTTTTTTGAGATGGAGTCTCACTCTGTCGCCCAGGCTGGAGTGCAGTGGCATGATGTCGGCTCATTGCAAACTTCGCCTCCTGGGTTCAAGCGATTCTCCTGCTTTAGCCTCTTGAGTAGCTGGGACCACAGGTGCACGCCACCATGCCCAGCTAATTTTTGTATTTTTAGTAGAGACGGGATTTCACCATATTGGGCAGGATGGTCTCGATCTCCTGACCTCATGATCCACCTGCCTTGGCCTCCCATAGTGCTGGGATTACAGGCGTGAGCCACTGCACCCATCCTCAGTATATTTTAAAAATAGGAACATATACAAGGAGGAGGTCTTCATCTAGACTAAGGAAATGACCTGGAGACTGAGACCTGTAGAGTCAGAGAGAACTAGGCCAAGAGAAGGAAAAATTGTTTCAGGCAGAGGAAGGAGCATGTGAGAAGAACCTGGAGGGAGGAAGGAGCTTAGTGATTTCTGGGGTTTGAGAAAAGCCCAGTGGCTGGAAGTGAGCGGCAGCCAGATCATTCAGGGCTTCATAGACCAGGAGAAGTAGTTTTAGATAGTATCTTGAAGGCAATGGGAAGCTTTGGAGGGTTTTCACCAAGGATACATTGGTGAAATCTAGTATATAGCTTCAAGATATATTAGAAGATAGAACTGATAGACCTGGTAATAGTTGATGAGGGGCTATAGGGAGTAATACCCAGCATTCTGGCTTGGATGAATGCCAGTGACATTCACTGAGATGGGGGCATGAGCAGCTTAGTGGAGAAGACATGGAATTCTGTTTTGATCATGTTAAGTTGGAAATGTCTGTGAGGCGTGGGGTAGAGAGGTCATCTGGGCTCTCCCTTCTGGATCAGGAGAGTGTTCTGGGCCAGATGAATACATATAGCCAGAGCATGGTGTGTGTGGAGGGGAGTGCAGGTTGATAGTTCAGACAGGAGGAAAGAGGAGGGCCTGAGAGGGAGCACTGACGAAGTGGATACTTTAACAGTGTCACAGGAGCTGGCGAAGAGTCTGAGAGCAGGAAAACCAGCAGAGTATGTGTTACTCTTCTGGACAAATAGAAAATTTTTTGAGAAGCACTTTTTAGAAAAGTTGAAAAATATAAGAAAACTTCAAGATGAAAATAGAAATTATCTTTAATCTTGTAGACATAATATCTGCTCTTAATATTTTGATGTGTGAACTTCTAGTTTTTTTTTTTAACATATATGCTGTATCAGGAAATGGAGTTATACTTTATATGCTTTTATTATCTGTTTTACTACCTTTAATAACACTTAATGACTATCTTCCTCACTATACATGTTCCTGCAACTTCCATTTATAAGGGCCTTTTGGGTGGTATTCTAGCAAATATGTCTGCTATAATTAGTTTTTAGAAAAGACCTGCTGTAAAACTTTTAAGTTGATTTTTATATTTTCTTTATTATAAACAAGCATTCTGTAAATAACTTTTATTATATATCCATGATGATTTTCTGAGGATCAATGTCTGGAAGTGGTAAAATAGACTGCAAGTTTTAAAGTTTTTTTTCACTGTGAATTGTCACATTGTTCTAGAAAAGTTTGTGCTAATTCATGAAAATTCTTTAGTGATCACTTTTTTTTAAATGAAGCAATTCTTTGCAGTGAGACTTCTTAAAAGGATGTGTCTGTGTGATTTTAAAATGCAGTATGTGAATAGGGGTAACAAGAGCTTAACTAAAGTTAACCGACTTTAGGTAGATTCCATGAGAGCTAAATGTTTTTCAATTTTAAATGAATAGTGGTAAGTAGTTAGTGTTCAATGTTTGGATAATATCAGCTATTAGGAAATTAAAGTTTTGAGGATGAAGAGAAAAATTCCAGAGTTTTTTCCATTAACAATTCTCCCAGATATTAGCATTTGGTTAAACCAAGCACTTAAAGGAGTCCGGGATCGCCGTGGGAACTCAATAGAAAATGCTCATCTTCTCACTTTGTTCCATCGGCTTTGCAAACTCTTATTTTTTCGAATTCGCCCTATTTTTGTGTTTGATGGGGATGCTCCTCTATTGAAGAAACAGACTTTGGTAAGTGTCACCTAGTTTTTGGTAAGTGTCAAAATAATTTTCTTGTTTTTACATTCTTAGAAAAGTCCACATAAAATTTTTGTTTTCTTTTTAGAATTTTAGAAACAGACTTATTTTGACACTATTCAGTTTACTTACATCTACTTTTTTTTATCCTGAACAATTAATTTTTCTTTTAAAAAATTTTATGAGAGTTCATCATGGGCACAATGATAAAATTTAACTTTTAAATAAAACTAACTTCTAAAAACCTTGCAGTTGAGAGTTTTCCCTTTAGAGGATCTTGTTAGGTATTCTATATTTATTTCAAGGATGCGGCCGTCACTCAGAACACTGTGGAAACCCTCTGGGAAGTGCCTCCCTGAATCTGAGATCAGGTATCCTCCATGATAGCAAGTCTTCTTTTAAGGGAAATTGGATTTTAGGAATAAGCGATGCTATGTGTTGCCAAATGATGACTGAAATGGATTATCTAGGAAGGAAATTGAGCATGATTTAGAAGAATGAGAATGAGTTGCTGCTTTATTGTTCTGGAAGTAATTTTAAAAAATGTTTTTGGAAGGCTGGGGCAGGAGGATTGCATGAGCCCAAGTCTATCCTTGGCAACACAAGGAGACCCCATCTCTAAAAAAATGTCATAAAATAATGTTTAAACAGTTCAAATGACAGCACCCATTTGGATACATGACTTTTATATATTGAAAATTCCAAAGTAAGGGAATGATGACTTTTGTCATCATACCAGACAGAAACTGTCTAATTAAGTGAGGATATAGGATAAAAGTAAGGCTTTATAAATTCTGGGGGACATCTGTTGCCTCAGTAAGAGTTTCTAGACTTGAATGTTGCAGTTTTCAGTTACCCAAGGCATACCTGGTATATAAAAGTCATATATCAGGTACTTTGTGGAAGGATTAGAAAGGAAAAGAGAATATCTTGGCTATTTTTTATCTGATACTAAGCCATAAGCACAGGGACTATCCATTTGTCCCTACTTGAACATTTCTTACAAGGTATTCTATACAGCTTAGAATTTCTCTTGATATGTAATCTTGAATGTTGAAGGGAAGATTTACGTATAAGTAATGCATGTTTATAAAAAGCAATATTAGAAATTGTTTTTGGTATAACAGTGACATTTTAAAGAATAAAGATTTCTTTTTGGGAAGCATTTACTTGATTATATATCATTAAGCTTTCCATTTCTTGGGCATATTAAAGGACATTTAAAAGAAACTGAAAGTAAATTAATAGTTCCCCAGATATATTGTATAGTAGCCCATTAAGTAATAGATGGAAACTCTAGGTGTCCTTTATGTAGCAGCAACCTGAAGGTATTCGTTGATATGGTGATTAGGAGGAAATGCTAAAGCAGCCGTAGTCTAAAAACTCAGACAAACCAAATTCTATGGGAAATCACAGCAGTGTTTCTAATGGTCTAATATCCCCAAGTGAGATCTTATATCCTTTCTTCCCGTAGGCGAGGAGAAGGCAGAGAAAGGACTCAGCGTCCGGTGACTCCAGGAAAACGACAGAGAAGCTTCTGAAAACATTTTTGAAAAGACAAGTCATCAAAACTGCCTTCAAAAGCAAAAGGCAAGAGGAACATTACAGTCATGTTAGAGATGAAGTTTTAGAACAGTGATTTTTGTCTTGAATTTCTGCGGTTCTCTTTCCCTATCTAATTTTAACTCTCAACAGAAAATAGAGAGTGAAGTAAGACAAGTAGGCTGAGATGTGACCTGGTAATTTGAAGTTGTGGCAATTCTCCATGCTGTGAGAATCAACTTTGCTAATGAGAAAGAAAAGCTGTCATGTTGCATCGTGTACATTTTTAACTTTCATTCTGCTCTTCTTCTTGACTCTAGGTGAGCAACCCCTCCACGTTTCCTTCCTTTCTCTTGGCTGTACTTATTTTCCACAGCAGTGGCCCGAGGGGAGCCAGTTCAGGTCCCCGTTTACCACCCTGAGCAGGGTCTGCGTAATCAGTGGGGAAGTATTATTGACTCAGAAAACTGTTTCATATTATCTGTTTAAAGATTTGTATACTTTCCAGAGATGAAGCACTGCCCAGTCTTACGCAAGTTCGAAGAGAAAACGACATCTATGTTTTGCCTCCTTTACAAGAGGAAGAAAAACATAGGTAAATGTTGAACTATTTAAGAATATTATTTTAGTCATTGCTGCATGAGGTGTTATCTGCATGATAAGGCATGTGAAAATTTCTTAATGCATCTGAAATAGGCATGCTCTATACCTTTTAGAATATTTTTAAAAGACTAAATTTTTTATTTACTATTCTTTGTGTTTTGGTGATTGATGATCCTTATTCCTTTTCATTCTGAAGAACTTCTGCCAGGACTGTAGGATTTAAAATTCTCCAAGGCATGGATTTAGTTTTGCTTATGCTTTGCTTACACATTGTTTCTAGCTGCTTCTCAATCCAGTATGGTCTCTCTCACCATGATGCTAAAATACCACAACCCATGACATCCTTGTTGCTAAATCTAGCGGATGCTTTGCACTTCTCAGTGTGCTTGACGTCTCTGCCCTAAACACCATGCCGCCCTGCTGTTCCCCTGGCATCTCTCTGGCATTTGTGCTTAGCCTCTCTGTGGACTCCACTTCCTCTGTCTATCTCTTAATTGTTGGCAGCTTCTGTATTTGAAGTGAAGATGGAGAACCAGAAGGCTTGGCAGTTTGCCTTTGTCCCCTGTCCTTCTCTCCACTTCTTACTTTCCCAGGAATTCCCAAGAAACAACTTAGCTTTTGAATCAGCTCAGTTCTCTTGCTCTCTATTGCTACCACTCTTATTTTTTCTCCAGGTTACATTATTAGCTTTTAAACTTCTTTCTGTCTTTGTCTTTGATCTTACCCTTTTTGTAATAACTCCTCCCATCAAGCCCAATCTCTGTTTTGTGTAATAATCTGTTTAAAATCCAAATCGAATATTGTCATTTCCTCACTTAAAACACTTTCTAGCTTCTCATTTCTTTTTTTCTTTTTTCTTTTTTTTAATGAGATTGAGTCTCTGTTGCCCAGACTGGAGTGCAATGGCACAATCTCAGCTCACTGCAACCTCTGCCTCCTGGGTTCAAGCGATTCTCCTGCCTCAGCCTCCTGAGTAGCTGGGATTATAGGCACCCATCACCACACTTGGCTAATTTTTGTATTTTTAGTAGAGACAAGGTTTCACCATGTTGTCCAGGCTGGTCTTGAACTCCTGACCTCAAGTGATCTGCCTGCCTCAGCCTCCCAAAGTGCTGAGATTACAGGTGTGAGCCACCCACACTCGACGTAGCTTCTCATGTCTTTAGGATAAAACTTTAACTCCTTAATTATACTTTCCAGTCTCAACCCTTCCTTTCTTCACGTCATTGATAGGCAGGTTTTCTTTTCCTTGTTTCCAGATGGTTATAAAGCCTAGTTCTTTTGCCTGGAACACTTCTCCGTGAACCTTCCCAGTCCTTCCAACTAGGCTCCTTATTTATTTGTGGCTAACTCCAGCCAGTGTAATTGCAGGAGATTCTGGAAAGCTTTTGTGACTCCTCTAAATTGGGGTGAGGTGACTCCCTATTGCACCTCTAGCAACCTACACTTCCCTTGTGGTGGAAGTTGTTAGATCCCACTGTAACTATTTACTTACCTGGGTCCCCCAACAGACCACAAGACCAGTGGTGGCACAGATCTTGCTGTTTTATTCATCATAGTAGCCCCTATAATGAGCAGCACCTTGCATACATTATTTTTGTAAGCAGTCATTACAAATAATAGATATCATAAATATATGTTTAACTTTCAGTTCAGAAGAGGAAGATGAAAAAGAATGGCAAGAAAGAATGAATCAAAAACAAGCATTACAGGTATTTAGATCATTTTTGAATTCAGAATGTATTGTTATTTGAAATGAATGACGTGAAAATGAACATTATTAATTAGGTATATGAAACTATGGAAGTTCCTGATAAAAAGTAAAGACAGAGGTCTTTTTGATTGTGTGTGCATATATATGTGTGCATGTATCTATACAAATACTCACCTATACACATGCACACACACATATGTATATGGAATTTGCCATTACACACATCTAGGTATTCAAAATAAGCTATTTTTCTTTTACAACCAACCAGCCAACCAGTCAAAAGTAATATGTGCTTACATAAAAAAATATAGAAAACATATCATTCATACATAACTTAGTAACATTTCGATGTATTTTTGTCCATTCTTCCCCTGCCTGTGTTTGTATTTGGATATGTATATATGGATCGAATGTACATGTGTTGGAGTTTTGGGGTTCAGGGGAGTGCTCAGCTCGCTCCCCAGTGGGCTCCAGGCTCTTGGTCCCTTGCTCTCAAGAATGAGAGAGGGGACCATGGCAAGGGCCCTCGTAAAGTGAATACCGGACCCCTTTTTCTCTTTCTCTACCTAAATAAATCATTTCCTGCAAACACTTTACCAGGTTCCCTTGTAAAGTGTTTGCAGGAAATGATTTATTTAGGTAGAGAAAGAGAAAAAGGAGAGGAAGAGAGAAATCTTCCATGAGAGAGAGTGTGTGTGAAAGGGGACCCCAGAGGGGAAATCCGCCCGGCTGAGGGAGACAGGGGACTTCTAACCTGGGAGGAATTCCCACCTTCTCTAAGTTCCCTTGCCAATGAAAGGAGTTCTTTTGAACTTTCGCTGGAGTGATTGACTTTTGAACCTTTCCCGCACCCGTGAAAATTAAAATTAAAACAGAAACCGTTAAATCTCCTGGATGGAGAGGCATGGGAGCGGGGCATGGTGCTGGGAAGTTCTTGCCCTTAAAACTATGCCCCCTTGTGGACCCAGAAAGAGAACACATTTCCTCACATGCATATGTGTGTATGTGTATACGTGTGTGTGTTCTAGTTATCTGTTGCTGTGTAACTTAGTGGTGTAAAACATCATTTGTTATCTTCTAGGGTTCTGGGGGTCGATGAGCTCAGCCAGGCAGTTCTCTCTGGAGTCTCTTGTGTAGATGCAGCCAGTCTGTAACTGGGGCTGGAGTGGCTTCCAAGGCTTCCTTGCTGCCATGGACGGTGGTTGACGCTGGCTGTCAGCCAGACTTCCATGTGGTGGGCGCCAGAGCACCTGCTTGTGGCCTCTCTACGTGGCCTGGTCTTTTTTCCAGCATGGTGGCTGTGTTCTGAGGGTGAGCATCCCAAGAGAAAGTTCTACGCAGAAGCCTTGTGGCCTTTTTCACCTAGCTTTGGAAGTTGTGCAGCCTCCTTCCCACCACATCCTGCTCCTCAAGCTAATTACTAAGGTCAGCTCCTATGTAAGGGGCAGAGAGTTAGGCAAGAAGAATGTCCCACACATATTTTCATGAGTAACATTTTGACAAATTGCAGCTATGCTATATATACATATATATATTTTTTTCATAAATAGCTTTTTAAGTTTCTTAGTGTCGGAGATAACATTTTTTGGTCTCCAAATTCACTGTTTCTTGTTTGTTCATATTCTATATCAGGTAGAAGATTTTCGAGCTAAAATCTTGCTATCCTTCAGGTTACGGAGGTCCTGTTATTAATGCAGCTATTGAGAACAATCTTAGTTAAGACTGCATTTCAATCCAGGCTCCACTGTTCACTAGCTGTGTGATCTTAGACAGATTAAATTCTCCAAGGCTTTATTTATTTATTTATTTTGTAAAACAAAGTTGCTATCAATGCTGTCCTGATGGGGTGATGTGAGCTTCAGTGAGAGAAAGCACAGGCAACATTGCTTGCAGTGACAGATCTGTCCTATGTGATACTGGTTGGTATATGCCCATGTAACATACAGACATGCAGGACAGCAGGTTGTATTAGCTTATCTTTTTTACTAATGAAGTATTTTAAAGTACTTTTGGTAATGAGTTAAAATTGAGAAAAGTTTTATACTTTTCCATATCTTTTGTGAATTTCTCACTTTTAATTTTATTTTTTATTTTATGTTAAGAGCAAAATAAAACTAAATTAAGGGAATTATATATATGGCTTGAATTCCTAAGGCTCATTCTGTCTTGGGTTCTTGCATTTCCTGTTCTCCCAGCCTGGAATGTTCTATCCTCAACCAGGCTCTTTGATATTTTTCAAGTTCCTGCTCACATACTCTCTTTTTAGTGTCTTCTTTAGCTATCAAACAAATCTTTTTTTCCTCTATCTGTTCACCTAATCACTCTCATATCAGATAAATCTGCTTTATTTTCTTCCATTATCATGTTCATTTATTTATTTATGTATTGTGTGCTCTCCTCTACCCCTAAGAACAGGGACCTATCTGGCATCTTATCTGATCTCACAGTACCTTAGCACCTAGAACAGTGCCTGGTGCCTTAGAGGTACCTGCTAAGTATTTTTTCTTTTGAATGAATGAAAGAGTGAATGATTACATTCCCTAATTTGTCTACTTACTTTGTTGCCTGTCTCAGATTATATGCAACTGTGTTTAGCCAATTGTGGATTATGTAGAGCTGTGTTTATTATATAAACACAATAAATATCCCTAATGGTGAATAGAACTTAGTGTAAGAAATGTAAATTTAATGGTTCTGTGTTTTACTCTTTACAGGAAGAGTTCTTTCGTAATCCTCAAGCGATAGATATTGAGTCTGAGGACTTTAGCAGCCTGCCCCCTGAAGTAAAGCATGAAATTTTGACTGATATGAAAGAGTTCACCAAGCGAAGAAGAACATTATTTGAAGCAATGCCAGAGGTGAAATACACGATAGTACATTCATGCTTAGGATTAAGAACTTCAGCAAAACTTTTTATTAGAAAGAAGACAAAATTGATAAGCAGTACTTATATGATATCTCAGTTAACTGTAAACTGTATTTCTATATCTCCGAGAGTCTATGAAGTATTGTATATTTATAAGCTTGATCCTACAGACATTTACTCTAAGAAGTCTTTCTTGACTTTTGACCCAAGACTAGGTTTTTTCTCCTGGTCTTTGTTCTCACAGTGTAATGTCGGTTTATAGTTCTTAGCTCCAAAACATGCTTATCTTGTTCACCTCTGTATTTTCAGCACCTAGCTCAGTATTTTTCACATGATATGTGTTCAGTAGATACTTCCTGACTCAATTCTTAGGTTAGCTCATTAAAATTATGGTAGCCTATAATATACATTGTCTATAAAAACTAGTAATAATAGGGAGTCTAATCACAATGGAAAAAATATGTCCTAAATTGAAATTCAAAGTGTATCTTCCTCTGTGCAGCCCTAGAAATGCCACTGGGTCTCCACATTTATCCTCATTCTTTCTGGAATGTGGAAATGGGGCGTCTTCACCTTGGAACATCTTGTGGCTCTGTAGGCCCAGAAAGCTAGAGAGGAGGTGGGGTGTGCAGTTATGTCTCCTGATCATGCTACCATTAATACTTAATTCATGTTACTATCGATGACTCCCTGTCTTAGTTGCCAGTGAGTGAGTTCTTTTTCTCTTGCTGTTGCTACTACCTGTCATTTCTACCATAGTTCTCCTTTCACCCATTGTAGGACAGAATAGAAATTTTGTAGCATCATTGACCTTAGTGAGTAGATGGGAGTGTTTCTTATTTTCTACACTTTTTGAAGATTGCTTAAATTGATACCAGAAATATGAAAAGGGAAGGATAAATTTCTTTTTTCATCTAACAGAGGTTTTTTCCACAAAGAATATGAAGTAGCACACACTAAGGTGCACAGAGGTGATATTCTTGGGTCTTTGGATATACAAAGGACAGAAGTAAACTGATTTTTATTTCAGGAGAAAAATGCAGCCTCAGTCTATCAGGCATTTTATTTCTTGAGTGTGAAAGGATCTCTGTGTGGCAGTTGCAGAAATAGAATTTTGGTTGTGTAAACAATAGTAGGAAGAAATGGGAGAAAGAGAGATAGTCCCTAATGATTTACTGTTCTTTATTTTCTTTCTGCAACCATGAAGTGCCCAGGAGTGGTGGACTGTGTGGTGCTGTGGAGTAGCAGCCTGTTGGATTTGTAATTTTAGGTATTTTAAGTCATCCATGATGGGCCTTTGTGTCATCTGTACGTTGTACAAATGTAATTTTGGTAACAGTAGTGATGAGAGGTCATAATAGCAGTAGTAATAATCATAATACCATAATTCCGTCTTACTCAGAGGTTTGGTTTCTGCAGTTTTCAGTGACCTGTGGTAAACTGTGGTCTGAAAATGTTAAATGGAAAATTTCAGAAATAAACAATTCATAAGTTTTAACTTGCATGCCATTCTGAGTAGCGTGATGAACTCTCACACCCTCCTACTCCATCTTGCCTGGAACAGGAATCCTCCTTTTGTCTAGTATCTCCATACTATAGACGCTTCCTGCCTGTTAATCACTTAGTCGCTGTCTCGGCCATCAGGTCGACTGTCGCGATATTACAGTGCTTCTTCTCAAGTCATTCTTACTTGACTTAATAATGGCTCGACAGTGCAAGAGTATGATGCTGGCAATTTGCTTATGCCAAAGAGAAGCTGTAGAGTGCCTCCTTTAAGTGAAAAGGTGAAAGTTCTTAATAAGGAAAAAAAAATCGTATGTTGGCTGAGGTTGCTAAGATCTTCAGTAAAAATGATGTTTCTATCTATGAAATTATGAAGAAGGAAAAAGAAATTGGTGCTGGTTTTGTTGTGGCACCACAAACTGCAAAAGTCATGACCTCAATGTGTGATAAGTGCTCAGTTAAGATGGAAAAGCCATTAAATTTTTGGGTGGGAGACATGAACAGAAACATGCTCTGATTGATGACAATCGGGTTTGGTACTTTCTGCAGTTTCAGGTGTTCTCTGGGGGACTCGGAACATATCCCCAAGGATGAGGGAGCTGTCTACTATATTAATAGAATCAATTATAGTAAATTGATAGGCTTTTGATCCCAGATCTACCACTTATTAGCCCTGTGACTCTAGGGAGATTACCTAACCTATTTAAGTCCCAATTTGTTCACTTATAAAATGGAGGTGATATCTGTTTCATAGGATGATTGTGAGAATAAAATGAGGTATTTTATGTAAAAGCACTTAGAAAATGCCCTCCATGGGAAATGCCTTATAATGTTCAGTATTACCATTGTTAACTGTGATTGCTGTGATTTATTGTGTCTTTGATGGGATAAGATTGTGCAGGGCACCTCACTTGCGTTTTTACCTGCATTCTAGAAGCTGGCTTGTTAAGCTGTAGTCCGTTGTCACAGTGACCACTATGCATTACATGCTCAATAAATGTTTATTGAATAAATTATTAAATCGTAAACAGTATTCATGATTTTTTTTTGTCCAACTCTTTTGAAGATTTTTTTAAAAAGGAAGTTATAGTTTTTCTTGTTATTCAACTTTTACAATATAAAACTACCATCAATGAAAAAAGCCAATTGTTCTTTGTTCCCTGTTGGGGAAAGGGGTGGAAATATGGCAATGTTATCTGTATTTAATATAAAACAGTAATTTTGTTTGTTTATTTTGCCTTTAGGAGTCCAATGACTTTTCACAGTACCAACTCAAAGGCTTGCTTAAAAAAAACTATCTGAACCAGCACATAGAACATGTCCAAAGGGAAATGAATCAGCAACACTCAGGACACATCCGAAGGCAGTATGAAGATGAAGGGGGCTTTTTGAAGGAGGTAGAGTCAAGGAGAGTGGTCTCTGAAGACACTTCCCATTACATCTTGATAAAAGGTATCAGTTACCACCATTTACATATTTACAATATTTACATTAAAAATCAAAGGTATATTTTGGCTCTGAATTCTGTAAACTAGCACCCCTGGATAATATTAATGAAATTCTATTTATGTAATAACTGTATACGGCTATTAATGGATTAATTACTATAGTGCCAGACCACTTTAAAATGAATGAATGAATTAACTCCTACTTGCTGATTATGTGAAAATATATATCCTTGTTTACGAGAACCAGTGTTCTCTGATTCATCTTACTAGAAGTGTTTTGTCACACTGTAAAACTGCATGGTGAGAAGTGTTTTAATTCTTCTTAAGGTATTCAAGCTAAGAAAGTTGCAGAAGTGGATTCAGAGTCTCTTCCTTCTTCCAGCAAAATGCACAGCTTGTCTTTTGACATGAAGTCATCTCCATGTGAAAAACTGAAGACTGAGAAAGAGCCTGATGCTGCCCCTCCTTCTCCAAGAACTTTACTAGCTATGCAAGCTGCCCTGCTGGGAAGTAGCTCAGAAGAGGAGCTGGAGAGTGAAAATCGAAGGCAGTCCTGTGAAGGGAATGAACCTGCTGCTGTAGACGAAGGCTCCATATCACCCCGGACTCTTTCAGCCATTCAGAGAGCACTTGATGATGACGAAGACGTAAAAGTGCATGCTGTAGATGAGGTGCAGATGGGAGGCCCAGGAGCAGAAGAACTGCGTATAAACTGCTCCACTGAGGACAGTGATGAAGGACTTAAAGTGAGAGGTGGAAAAGGAATGCCCTTGACCACAACATTCATGTCATCTAGTGTGTACTCTGCAGAGGAGCATGTAGCCAGCACTAATGAGGGGAGAGAGCCCACAGACTCAGTTCCAAAAGAACAAATGTCACCTATTCACGTGGGGACTGCAGCCTTTCCAATAAGTGATGAGTCTATGGTTAAGGACAGAAAAGATCAGCTGCCTCTGAAGAGCGCAGTGATTAGACATAGTGACAGACTTGGGCTCCTAAATGGAAAGGAACTGACACCGGCACCTCCAACTCTTACAAGTTCTGTGTCAAAGAATGAAACACATGCCAGCGTGCTTGAGCTTCAGAAACAGCTTTGCCCACCTGAGAGTAAATATGGTTCCTCTGTTCTTTCAAGTGATGATGAAACAGAATGTGAAACACATCCTGCTTCTGAAGTCATTGGCCCTGTCGGTTTGCAAGAAACGAGTAGCATAATAAGTGTCCCATCAGAGACAGAAGGCAACTTAGAAAATGTGGTGTCATTTAATGCTAAAGAACAGGAGAATTTTCAGAAAACCGTTGAAGAACAGCAGACCATTGAATCTGCAGGCCAGGATTTAATTTCCATTCCAAAGCCCATGGAACCAGTGGAAATTGACTCAGAAGAAAGTGAATCTGATGGTATGTGTCTGTGCTTTTGTAGAAATTTGGAATGGTAGGATTTCACCTCTGTAGGAACTGTGGGATCCTTTAGTGTAGTCCCGTTTTTACTTTTTACAGATAAGGAACAAGAGACTTGGAAAGAAAGGCGAAACGGCTTTCCCAGGGACACGCAGCGGGTGATAGAACCTTGACCCTCTCGGTGTTGCTCTGCTTTTTGTTACTATTTTTAAAGGATAGAGTGCCCTAGTTGGGGACGGTAAAGTTGAGTTTCCCTCTAGTTTTTAAAAAGTTTTTATTTTGAAATAATTATAAACTTGAAAAAGTTGGAACAGTATTATAAAACACTATTTCCTTCACCCAGTACCTCAGTGGCTAGCTAGCATGTGACTAGATTAGCTTATCACTTCTCTTGGCCCCTCTGTGGCCCTCTATATGTGTATCATATGTCTCCAAATCTGTATACACATATATACCGTTGATCCTCATTATTTGTAGATTCCATATTTGCAAAATTGTCTGATCACTAAAATGTCTTTGTAACTCCAAAATCAGTACTCACTGCAGTGTCTTTGTGGTCATCTGTGGACTTGGGGAAAAGCTTGAGTTGCCACACTATTTCCCGCTGAGGTTGAGAAGGTGACACTCTGCCTTGTTCCCATGCTCTGAGAGAGATGACCAGAGGCCCCGGGCCAGTTGGATCAGATTTGAATCCCTATTCTGGCACCTATTAGTGTGGCAGCCTCAGGCAAGTCACCAAGTTGTTTCTTGAACTTTATTTCTTGTTTATACAATAAATGGAATCTACTAAGATGGTAGTTTTTAGGATTTAGGATAATATATATGAAATATGTTCATGTATATGTTATATATGTGTATATATGTATATATATAACATACATATATACACATATGTAACATACATATATACACATATACATATATATAACATGTTATATATATATGTATATTTGTGTATATATACACATATATATGTTTAGGAGCAGTGACTCAGTGTTGGTTAATTTAGTGTTCACAGAGACTTCATAGTTGACGGCTACTTTGAATAATGAGAATCAAATCCCCTGTTACACACACACATGCAATTTGTTCCTTGTTTCTGCTACTTTTCTTCTTTCAAAAGTTACTATTTCCCTTTTATAATTAATAAGTATTTTGTGGGAAAGGAATTTTTGGAGCTATGTAAATATACTGTTCCCAAATAAATTTCCACCCACTTGTTTTAGCAGTCATTGATTTTAACATGAATAATTTGTTGTTACTATGTTGGCTATTTGTTACTATAGCCAAATGATGGTTTTCTAATGCTGTTATTCCTTATATATTATTACTTGATATCCTTCTATAAGGAAGATCTTTTCCTTCTCCTCATTTATTATTGTTATTTTTAATCAGTGTAGACTCCTGTATTCCTATTTTATACAGTGAGTTATAATCCAGTACTGTCATAATTTACTTTGTTGCTCAAATTGTCCTGGCTTTGTCCAGTGGGGGCTCCTTCTAATGGCTTGTAACAGTTTCCCATTGTATTTTGAGCCTTTCCTTACTTTCTGGGCAAGCTGTTCCAAGCATATCTTTAACTTACTCTGCCCTGGTCCTAGAACCAGCCATTTCACCGGGGAGCTCTGGTTCCTTTCAGTAGAGCATGGGGTTAGACACCACAAACTATGGATGTGGGTGTGCTCATGGATCCTGAGGTGTAACTGTCTCAGGCCTTTTCAGCAAGACAGCCAGGAAGTATATTTATGTATACATATACATGCACACACTTATGCAAACATACCTCTATATTTTTGTCCATCTGTATTAAAATCCATGAGTTTATACTGATATCTGTAGTTCCAACCCAGTATCATGGGGTTCAGTCTAGCCTCCCGCTTTTTTATAGTTTCCCTAACAATGAGAAACATTGCTCCCCTTATCCTCAATATATTTACATCTGCTTATTCTCCCTCAATTTGTAACCATCTCCCCCTCCCACTGGCCTTCTCCTTGGCTCTCTGTCTTCTTGGCTCCAGCTGTGTCCTTGGTGCCAGCTCCCAGACCCTGAGAGCCCCTTCCTCTGTTCTGATTGTCTCTTTAATCCCAGCCGGACAGGCCTTGCTAGCCCTCTCTACCTGTAGGGAAGGAAAGGAACCAATAAATGTATTTTAAGGAGAGGGAAGGACAGTAAGAGAGGTGAGAAGGGAAGTGGAAGAGGAAGAACTGTTTCTAAGTCACAGCTTTATTCTGTGCTGTGTGAATAGCGTAAAAACAGATTGAGCAACTTCCATGATTGTATACTTTGATAATTCTCCTTTTTGAATTTTTAAAACAATGTCAGTTAACATAGAACATATTTATATAAAGCGAATATACAAATCTTAAGAGAGTTTCCTGCTTTCAAAGACAGTGCCAGTTTACCTAAATGAAAAGGCTTATTTTGAAGTTACATTTGTGATCACATTTATTTAATAATAATGCTACTATTACATGTTTTCTGTTATAGTCAAATCTTTCCTTTTTAGGGTGTAGCATTTTTCATAATCCTCTAGAAAGCTCTTGATTAATGCAGGATAATTTTAATGTTTTGGTTATAGATGAAGTGACCTTTATTTTGGTACAGGAAGTTTCGTTGAAGTGGAAAGTGTGATTAGTGATGAAGAACTTCAAGCAGAATTGCATGAAACTTCCACACCTCCCTCAGAACAAGGCGAAGAGGAACCAATAGGAACTAGGGAAGAAGAAGCCCCTGCTGAGTCCGAGAGCCTCCCCAGGGACAACTCTGAGAGGGAGGACGAAGGTGGTGAGCCACAGGAGGCTGAGAAAGATGCGGAAGAGTCACTCCAGGAATGGCAAGATATCGATATGGTAATACCGTAACATTGTGTTTTCACTTCTTGCTGAGGAAGCCAGGTTAAGTACGTTTTGAGTTTTAAAGAGTTACTGTATGACTATTTATTAGCTATTTGCAGTGCATCTTGTGGTTGCTGATGGCTTCATTTTTGAGTCGATTACTGCCTGGGATAGACTCCATTTTCCATGTGGTTTACAGAGTCTTGCTTAGAAATCCAGTGGAGTACTTCATAAGGAGAAAGAGCTTATTGGTAATTTCAGTCAGACTGAATGCAGGCTTTTTGTAACAAATGAACTCATTTGGATTATTAATATAAATCTACAAATGAAAAATCATTTTATAGGAGGAGCTGGAAACTCTGGAGAGCAACCTCTTAGAACAACAGAATTCACTGAAAGCTCAAAAAGAGCAGCAAGAACGGGTCGCTGCTACTGTCACCGGACAGATGTTCCTGGAAAGCCAGGTGGGTGCAGGCAGCTTGGGCCTCCTTTACAACCTTCCTCAGACCCCTGGGGGAATGCACCACATGAAGTGGGTGTACACTTCCGCCCCTGGTGCTCAGGGCCTGGTGATGCCCTTCCAGGGGGTCACTGTGTATCCCTAACTCTGCAGGAACTCCTGCGCCTGTTTGGCATTCCCTACATCCAGGCTCCTATGGAAGCAGAGGCGCAGTGTGCCATCCTGGACCTGACTGATCAGACTTCCGGGACCATCACTGATGACAGTGATATCTGGCTGTTTGGAGCACGGCATGTCTATAAAAACTTTTTTAATAAAAACAAGTTTGTAGAATATTACCAATATGTGGACTTTCACAATCAATTAGGTAAGACTTCAGAGTCTTTTTAATTACTTTCTGACACTTACCTTCAGAATTTGTCCTAGGAATTTTTTCTTTCCTAGGAACTAGTTTGATGCATTGATGGAAATCGCAGGTCTACACAAATTTTCATATAAGTGATCTTTGGTTTATATAGAGGAATAGGATTTTAAACAGTTGAATTAAGAAATTAAAGTCCCAGTATGTTTAGGTAGTTAATCATCTGACTTAGTTAAACTTTGACTAGTTACCCGAGATCTCCAGAGTGAACCAAAGATGGTGGAGAGGGGATGTAGAGGTGTCACTCCTGCGCCTGGGCCTGTGTTAGGGTTTTTAGCATTGATGTTCTTCTGTTCATCCAGCAAATATATGTTTGGTGACTGCTATATGCTAGTTGTTCTTAACAAGGGGGAAAGAGCAGAGAGTAAAATAGTAGGAGAAACAGATGATAAGCAGATAGGTAAGTCATAAGTTGACATATAGGAAAATATAGCAATAAAGGAGAGGACAGAGTGAGCTGCAGGACCAGGAGTGCAGGTGCTGTTTCAGAGAGAGGTGTTGGGAAAGGCTTTACTCATGTCACTTCAGGGCAGGGGCCTGCAGGATATATGAAGCCAGCACTGCAGATAGATACCTCAGGACTAGTGAGTGAAAGGGGCTGAGGCAGAAGCTTGTGCGGTGTGTTCTAGGGAAGCAAGGAGGCCAGTGTGAGAGGAGGAAGAAGGAAATGGCAAGGTGAATGTGAGAGAACAGGAAGACGCCGAAATCCACCAGGGTCTGCTGTGCTGGGGTGTGCAGGTGGATTGGATGTGGGGCGGGTGAAGAATGAAGTTGAGGCGTCTTCCAGGTACTGAGCAGCTGGTCGGGTGGACCTGCCTTCAATAAGACAAGGAAGGAGCAGAGTGGAGAAGGAGAAATGAAGTGCTCAGGTTTGGATGTGATAAATTGGAGACGCTCATTGGATACCCAGTGGAGGTGTTGTGATAGTTGAATATATGTGACCATGGTTCAGGGAGACCCAGGTTAGAAAGCTCAAAAACAGCAGCAAGAACACATTGCTGCTGCTGTCACTGGACAGATGTTCCTGGAAAGCCAGGTGGGTGCTTTCTAGCCTGGGTTTCTCTGAAGCATGATGACTATTTATTATTAGCTAACTTTGGGGGTCAGCATATAGAGGGTATTTAAAGCTATGAGAATGGATGAAACTTTAAAAATATTAACAGAATGCCATTTAATAAAAGAATTTCTTTTCAAATAAGATATTTTTGGTTGTCAAATATAGATATATACACGTATATGCTTTATATAATAAAATGTTTATAAATGTTCTATAAGAAATCTTAATAAAATAAAAATTAAAAAATATTGCTACTCTTATAGGATTGGACCGGAATAAGTTAATAAATTTGGCATATTTGCTTGGAAGTGATTATACTGAAGGAATACCAACTGTGGGTTGTGTAACCGCCATGGAAATTCTCAATGAATTCCCTGGGCATGGCCTGGAACCTCTCCTAAAGTTCTCGTAAGATCTTTTATTTCTTTAATTCAGATAATTGTATAAATACCCAAATAGGCAAATAGAACTGTTATTTACAGCATGAACTGTTCACTGAGAACATGAACTGTTCACAAGTCACTGTTCCCTGAGAAAGCAGCAGGAAGTATTGGTTGTTTTCCCTTTTCTAGAGATGATGAATTAGAGTCAGTTCTTTTCTTAGTGGTGCTGGGCTTATCCTTGCTCAAGGGTACAAAGCCAGTCCTGTAGATTTCACAGGAACATAGAAGTTGCCCTTTCTTTCAGTGACATACTTATAGAGCAGCTATGATGTCACACACTGTGCGGGCCCTGGAGAGACGAGTAAGGCATAGGCCATACCCTCCAGGACTCCCATACTCTTAGAGGTGATGGAGAAGCAAAGGAAATTGCACTGGTCTGTGTGTTCAGTGTCCTGAGAGAGGTCGGCCAGGAAGGGACGTGGAAATATAATGTTAGGAATGTTACATTCAGCACTCCCGTCCTGTTTCTCAGCATGTGAATCCCGTGACATGGCAAGTGGCGAAGTTTTGGCTCCATCCAGAACCCAGAGCTGTGCTATTCTCGGGGTACATTTTTCACTGTGAAGATTCTGAGATGGTAGAGTTATGAGTATGTCTGGGAAAGTAGTTTTTTCTTTGTCCTTGATGGCATCTTTTTAAAAAAATTGAAATATAGTTCACATACCACAAAGTTCACCGATTTAAAGTGGACAGTTCAGTGGTTTTTAGCATATTTACAAGATTGTGGTGGCATCTTTTAACCATCACTATGTTGTGAGATGCTGTTTGGTGGTGGCTGATTTAATGATCCTTTCGTGTTCTCTCCAGTTACATATTTTGTGTTTGAAAGATGGTGGGATGCTCTGGTCTGAAGAGGCAGTGATAAGAATCACTGAAATGAACTGCAAAATTGTTGTAGTAATTGCAGTCTTCCAGTCATATAGCACACTCACCAATGGGTTGTATTTTATTCTTTCTTCATTTCTCTTTTTCTGATTTTCTTATTGTTAGGAAATTTATATGCTGGGAATAAGTTATTAGGTAGATAAATATCATGGTAGGTAAATAACTTGAAAACCTACCAATAAGTTTATTATACAAATAAAGTAAATACATAATAGAAAATTATAAATATGTATTAAAAATTGTTACAGTTTACAATTTGTTTATGTAATTTTAGACTTCTCTTCACACATGTATATGCATACTCATTTGAGTGTGTGTATTCTATTTTTTTACAAGAATGGGATGATGCTAAAATACTTTTATTTTACCTGTAACCCACTTGGTGTTAGAACAAGGCCTGTTATCAATGATGTATAGATTTATATCATTTTTAATGGTTCCAAGTAGTCCCTTTTTGGGTCTATCAGGACTAATTTAGTCAAATGCCTTTTTTGTTTGGTTTTACAGACATTGATTTGAGTGTCTTTAATTTTTGGATTCTTATCTAATGATTATTTTAGGATAAGTGAAAATGGCATTGACAGCTCCATTTGTTTCTTGGTAACTATTGAGTGTGAGTTTTTTATGTTCGTACATGGTTTGTGTTTCTGATTTAGTGAATGACCTGTTTATGCTGCTCTGCTTTTCTGTGTTCAGCAGTTTTTGCTCGTTTGTTGCCTACGGAATCGTTTTCATATTTGAGCAGTTTCTGCCTTTGGTGTTCGAGCTCATTGATGCCAGATAGGAGCAGCCTTCGCCCTGCCTGACTCAGGACATTCAGGATGATTGCAGAGTAAAGAGCAGGAAGGATGGTGGGAAACCGGGAAAACCAGAATGTGGCCTTGCTTTCTTTTCTGTTCCCTCTCCTGAGGTGACTCATTCTTACAGTGGGGCTGCATTGGGCCTGCAGGTTGAATTCAGCTGTAGTTATAGTTGGTGTGGACCACACGATGTGTTTCTCTCTTGAGCTTTAATTTTCAGTTGGCTACCAACAGTTACCTTTGGGGAGATTTTACAAAAAATTATGAATTCTCTTGGGGGGAAAAAGGCGATCTGAAAATCCTGGGGCTAAATTTCTGGATAGCACTAAAATAGTTGTCATGGAGCAGCAGCACTTCCCCTCCTCTACCCCAAGGCCTTGGACTGGGCATGAATCCTTCAGTTTCTTCACAGTTGCTGCCACACCCACAGCTCAGCTGGTTGACAGGCACCTTCTTCCTTTCATCTTTATGTGAAGTGCCAGGCCCTCTTGCTTGAAGGGGTAACCGTTGCTTTGGCTTGATGAGCTCACAAGTGCACTGATTCTCCTAACTGGAAGTCATGATTACAGTTTCAAAAATGAAAATCTGCAAGTAAAGTAGAGGAGAATTATCGGTATTCCTCCAGTGCACTCCTGCAAAAGGTGCTGTAAAAGTAATGAAGAAAAATTATTTTTCCCTGTTTGCATTTGGTTACTGTAATACAAAGATGACCGCAATTAGTCATTTCCAACGCTAGATGGCACTCCTGCATCGGCCAGGCGGACCCTGGCCTGGGCCTCCCCTCTGAGTGGATTCCTAATACTGTACTAGGAAGCCTGTGAAGCAGGGAGTGTGAGGTGCAGGCGTTTCTTCAGGTTCCATTGAGTACATGAACTGGTGAGGATTATGTTATTAACTTTTATGGCATTTATTTTTTCCTAATTGTCTAAATGTTTCTGGTCAACTGTCACTGCATTATAAACCACCTTCAGCCTTAGTGGCTTCACACAGCAGTAGTTACTGATTTTGTTCATACCTCTGAAGCTTTCCCAGGCCTCGTGAGGCGCCTTGTCTCTGTTTCATGTCGTCTAGGACAGCTCAGATGGGCGCAGGGACCCCTTAAGATGGCCCGTAGGGCTGATGAGGCGGTGGCTGTTGGCCTTGGGGCCTTGCCACCTGGATGGACACTTTCTGAGCTTGGCTTCATCACAGCATGTTGCAGCCAAGAGCAGGAGGTCCAGGAGACAGGAAGTGGCCAGGAACTCCCCTAGGCCTGGCACAGCTGACCTCACACTGGTCAGCCACAGGCCCGCCCTGCTCAAAAGGAGGCCACATGGGCCCGCTTGGTCATGGGAGGAGTGTCCAAGAGCCTGTTGCTGTCTTTATCTGGCCAATTTAGGCTTAGAATGGAAAACATTGAAAAACGAATAAAATATAAAGAAGAAAGTGAACAGCTGTGTTCTCACGTAGAACATTGCCTAGCACACAGCCAAATAGTTGTTACTGTTATTTTTTTTAATTATCTATTTACTTTTCTCAGACATATGTTTTTTCCAAAATTGGAATTGTATAGTTATACTTAAGTAGAGTTATATTATCTCTGTTTATATATATATTTATCTGTTATATATAGATCTGTTTTTAAAATCCAACATTTTTGTGGCATATTTACATGTTAATAAATATTCTTGGATCCATTACTGTATTTGATTTGAGGTAAATAATACAGATACATTACTTCCATTTTACTGCTGAGAAATAGACCCAGAGAAGCTGTAACTTTGTTGGTACAATGATGAGTGTGGGCTCTGGAGGAAGACTGTATCAATTCCAGCTGTGAAATCTTGAGCCAGTTACTTCTTTTTGAGTTCATTTTCCTCCTCTGTGAGGTGAGGGTAACAATAGCACATGGCTTGTATGATTACTCGGCCTGTGAAATATTTAACACAGTGCCAAGCACAGAGGAAGCATTCCATAAATGTTTGACATTATTATACATTGTGGCTAATACTAAAAATAATAACATATTCTATGTATCATATAATTTGAGTTAAAACTTGAGTTTACATGTTCTAAGTTTAGTTGTTTATCCATAGTGCATGAACCATAATGTCTTATTGTTTTGTAAGTAATTGTTTCTTTTACTTTACAGAGAATGGTGGCATGAAGCTCAAAAAAATCCAAAGATAAGACCTAATCCTCATGACACCAAAGTAAAGAAAAAATTACGGACGTTGCAGCTCACCCCTGGCTTTCCTAACCCAGCTGTTGCCGAGGCCTATCTCAGACCTGTGGTGGATGACTCGCAGGGATCATTTCTGTGGGGGAAGCCTGATCTCGACAAAATTAGAGAGTATCCTTTTACTTCTGAAAACAGAAGGAAATGCCTAGTCAGATTTGTCTTTGCTTTAAAACTTAGGAAACAGAAACTCAAGTCATTTTTTTCTTAATATCCCATTAATCCCATATTCTTAATATCCCGCTCTCTTTTTCACTCCCTTTCCCCTCTCCTTAGTTGCTTTTGTTTGTTTGTTTTAAAGTGACAGTCTGTCACTCTGTTAACCAGCCTGGAGTGTCGTGGTGCAATCATAGCTCACTGCAGCCGCCACTGCCTGGGCTCAAGGGCTCCTTCTGCCTCAGCCTCCTAAGTAGTGCATGCCACTGCATCTGGCCCCCCTCCTTAGTTTTGTTTTTCTTTTTCTTTTCTTTTTTTTTTTTTTAAAGAATGAAAGAAAGAAAGAGGAAGAGAAAGAGGGAGAGAGAATGGGATTCTTGTTTTATTGCCCAGGCTAGAATGCAGTCTAAAAATGGGTATTAAAAACCTCTTTTATGCCAATAATTGTGCTTAACAGTGGAGACAGGAAGGA
>CAUYQU010076320.1:0-29600 GCA_963574635.1 Cheracebus regulus
CAGGCGTTCGAGAGCAGCCCGGCCAACATGGCGCAACCCCATCTCTACTAAAATGCAAAACTTAGCCAGGCGTAGTAGCAAGCACCTTTAGTCCCAGCTGCTTAGGAGGCTGAGGCAGAAGAACCATTTGAACCCAGGAGGCGGAGGTTGCAGTGAGCCGAGACTGTACCACTGCACTCCAGCCTGTCTCAAAAACAAACAACAACAACAACAAAATATAGCTCCTCATTGCCCACTCTCACTCCCAGCCCCTGGAAACTGCCATTCTTCTTTCTGTCGCTATGATTTTGACTACTCTGACTACCTTCTATAAGTGGAATCATACAGTATTTGTCCTTTTGTAACTGGCTGATTTTGCTTAGCATGAATAATGTCTTCAGGCTTTGTCCCTATCCTGGTGTTGGTCAGAATTTCCTTCCTTTTTTAAGGCTGACTAGTCCATGGTATGTGTATATTGCATTTGGTTTATCCATCCAGGATGGACACTTGGCTTGTTCTCCCCTTTTAGCTACTGTGAGTAATGCTGCTTTGAACAAAGATGTGCGAATAGCTGTTCAAGCCCCTGCTTTTCACTAGGCTGTGAACCCAGAAGTGGAATTGCTGGATTATATAGCATTTTATATTTAATTTTTTTGCGAAACCACCTTATAATCCCTCCATCTTTAAGTGACATTTGCTTTTTAAATATAAGGAATACCAGCATGTAATAAGAAAATTCCCCCATGAGAGAAGGATTAAAATGAGAATTCTCTTTCTTCTACTTTTTCTAGTCTCTCTCTTTAAAGGAATCATTGCTAACACTTTTTTGTGTCTACTTCTATGGGATATACAACCACTTTGTAACGTTACTGAGATTCAATGGCTTCATCTGCTAAATGGACACATCTCCCTCCAACCACCTCTTTTTATTTTTAATTTTTATTTATTTATTTATTTATTTATTTTGAGATGGAGTCTGGCTCTTGTCACCCAAGCTGGAGTTCAGTGGCGTGATCTCCTCTCACTGCAACTTTTGCCTCTTGGGTTCAAGTGATTCTCCTGTGTCAAACTCCTGAGTAGCTGGGATTACAGGCGTGCACCACTGTGCCCAGCAAATTTTTGTATTTTTAATAGAGATAGGGTTTCACCATGTTGGCCAGGCTGACCTCGAACTCCCAACCTCAAGTGATCCACCCACCTTGGCCTCCCAAATGCTGGGATTACAGGTGTGAGCCACCGTGTCCAGCCCTCCAACCTCCTATTTGTGTTGTTGCCAGAAACAAAGGAAAATGTGGACAAAAGTGCATATTTCTTCCAGAACTGTCAGAGGCCAGCAGATCTTCCTGCAGAACTTCAACCTTAGCAATCTTTCAAATACGGCCAGGTGCGGTGGCTCATACCTGTAATCCCAGCACTTTGGGAGACCGAGGCAGGCGGATCACCTGAGGTCGGGAGTTTGAGACCAGCCTGACCAACATGGATAAACCCCATCTTTACTGAAAATACAAAATTAGCTGGGTGTGGTGGTGCATGCCTGTAGTCCCAGCTACTTGGAAGGCTGAAGCAGGACTGTTGCTTGAACCCAGGAGGCGGAGGTTGCAGTGAGCCGAGATTGTGCCATTGCACTCCTGGGCAACAAGAACAAAACTCTGCCTAAAAAAAAAAGTTGGTCTTTGGAGAGACCAACATTTTCAAAGGTGTCTTGAGAGTGAATGTATGGCTGTCTGGATGTTATTTGTGTGTGTGTGTGTGTGTGTGTGTGTGTGTGTGTGTGTGTGTTTGTCTCATACCCTTCGTTTCACAGATGGGGAAACTCAAAGCCTGCCCTGGCTTCCTGTCATTCCCTAGGATAACATGCCGCTCAGAAGACACCAAGATTCAGAATTCACAGCAGTGCCTCTGTATAGATCACTGTCCTCCACCCCCAAGCACCTCAAAACATGCCCAGTGGCCTGGCTGGGCTCGATCCTGCTCCCACCCACCACACCTTGTCTAATTTCTCTCCTGCGCCCTCCCGGGGGCCAGGCTCCCATTTTCATGCCATCCTAGATTGCCAAAAAGCCCCGGGGTGTCTCTACCCCCAGACAGACTGGGCTGGCCCCACAGGGGTTTTCCATCTCTCAGCCGGCCTCCCTGATTTAAAACTGCCTGTCAGACGTTGAAGATTAAGTTAGAAATCAGCCATTTGGGCTGAGTTTTGGAGAAGCTGCTGCCAATTGGGAACTCCTGAGTCTTCTCTTCTATATATAGTCTTTAGGGTGAGCTAACTGAAGTTAGCAGGGTTTATTTTAGGAGGTGTCTCCTTGGAGCGGAGCGTGGTGGGTTGGGCTGCCTGCCCGGGGAGTATTTGAAAGATTGCTTAGGCTGACATCCTGCAGGAAGATCTGCTGGCCTCTGACAGCTCTGGAAGAAACAGGCACTGTTTTTCTGCTTTTTCCTTTATTTCTGGCAACAAAGCAAAGAGGTGTTTGAAGGGCGATGTACCCATTTAGCAGACCAAGCAGTTGAATCTCAGTAACTTTGCAAAGTGGTTGTGATAAAGCTGAGGTAAGACAGAGGACTTCTGATCCCCTATTTTGTGTTCCTTCTGGTAAAAATTAAGTTCCTTGAAATAGTCTGTCCATGATGAAATACTAAGAAAGTAGGGGATGGGGTGGGTTTTAATCTGAGTTTAAGAGAACATGGTGGCCAGGTGCGGTGGCTCTCACCTGCAATCTCAACACTTCGGGAGACCGAGGCAGGTGGATCAGGAGGTCAGAAGTTTGAGACCAGCCTGGCCAACATGGTGAAACCTCATCCCTACTAAATATAAAAAAATTAGCCAGTCATGGTGGCATGCGCCTGTAATCCCAGCTACCCAGGAGGCTGAGGCAGGAGAATTGCTTAAACCTGGGAGGTGGAGGTTGCAGTGAGCTGAGATCGTGCCACTGCACTCCAGCCTGGGTGACAGAGCAAGACTCTGTCTCAAAAAAAAAAAAAAAAAGAACATGGTATAGAGACCTTGGACTTTAGAGTCAGTCCTAGGTTCCAACCCCAGCTCAGCCTCTTAACTGGTTTTGCAGCACTGGGCCGGTTGTTTTGCCACCTCAGCCTCAGTTTTTGTGACTGTGAACTAGTCACGTTTGCCTTATTGTGTTGTCGTGACAGTGAAAACGTCAGTTACAAAGAGTTAAGGACAGTGAAGTACCTGGCACTGAATACATGCGTCATAAATGGCAGTTACTGCTTTATTTGAAGAAAAGGAAACTTTTAGCAATCTATTTCTAGAAATTACCTCAATTAGGAAACATCTTGCTAGAATACTAACTAGGATTTTAGGTTAAATTATGCAGACATAAATTCAAAGGTCTGCCTTTTGGGAAATACCCACTTACTGGTGACCTGGCAGAAGGAAACCTCGGGCTCATTTCTCTGCAAGGTCCTGGCCTCTTTGAGTAAGCCCAATAGAGGTAATCAAGATGACAGTGTATATGATTTAAAAGGTGATTATATTAAAGCATTTTCTGGTTTAAAAAAAAACTCTTGGAGGCCAGGCGTGGTGATTCACGCCTATAAATCCCAGCACTTTGGAAGGCCGAGTTGGGGCGATCACAAGGTCAGGAGTTTGAGACCATCCTGGCCAACATGGCGAAACCATGTTTCTACTAAAAATACAAAAAATAGCTGGGCGTGGTGGCGCGTGCCTGTAGTCCCAGCTACTTGGGAGGCTGAGACAGGAGAATCACTTGACCCCAGGAGGCGGAGGTTGCAGTGAGTCCAGATCACGCCATTGTACTCCAGCCTGGGTGACAGAGCAGGACTCCATGTCAAAAAAAAAGTCTTGGAACAAAGGAATACCCATTTGGTATAGGAATTGCAGTCTCTTCCTTTCTCTCTCTCTCTCTCTCTCTCTCTCACTCGCACACTCATGCATATTGTCCCTTCAACATTCGTGCCAGTTGTTGTATTTAATTTTAGAGGAAGTGAAATCCTCTCCAAAGTTGCCTACTAAGTAATTGCTGATGTTTGTTCATTCTCTGAACATTTATTGAGCATGAGCTCTGCCCTGTGCCTAGTGGGGAAAACCCCCTTGACATTTGGGTACTATAGACAGGTTTGACCTATTCCAATTCAACACGAGGGAAAGAAGCAAGGGAGAAAAGGAGCAATGCAAATCATCTGGGTATCGTCTTTGTCCTCCATAGTCTCAGTTCTTGCCTTTCTACATGAGCACAGCTGGATTTAATGGTCTCCAGGTTCTTTGCTGCTCTTTGAGGCTGGAACTCAAGGGAGGTGAAGAAATTCTTTTCCTTGTTCTGAACCCCAGTGGGCTGATCCAGAGCTGCTTGTTCACCTTCCCGCTTCTAGATGAGATGGTGCCAGCGTGAATGGGGATGCTCGAGTGCTTAAAACTCCCAGGCATCACGTGGCTAAGCTAGAAATAGAAAATAAGTCATGTCTGGGTTTGGAGGACTCCCCGACTATTCTGGTTGTCTTTGGAACAGAGCATTTATGAGAGGCTGGACTGAATGAATGAGATCATAGCTTCCATTCCATGGGAGGCAGGGTCGTCCCGTCTTCCTGATGGGAATGTGAGTGTTTGTGGGGCAGGGGTGGGGTTGGGATGGTAAGAATCTTGGAGGAAAGAGTGAGCCAAATAAGCAGTTCTCAAAGCCTGGGAATAGAGCAGTCTGCCCGTCCCACCAGACAAAGAGCGTGGACTTCTTGAACTACTGCTGTGATGGGAGGATTCTGCCATCCAGACAGTGGGAACTCTATCACCATGTTTAGCTGAGGACAGGGTTGGTGTCTGACTTCATGAGGTCCTGACAGGTGTGTTTGATGGGAAGGTTAACAACAAAAGAACTTGAACCAGGTCCTTCTTCCTGGCTGGGGGATCCTGGGTGAGTTATTAGCTAATCTGAGCCTCAGATTTTCCATCTATAAAAACAAGATCCAGAATAGTACCTAATTTTTTTTATTTATTTTTTTTTTATTTTTTATTTTTTAGGCGGAGTCTTACTCTGTGGCCCTGGCTGGAATGCAGTGGTACAATCTCAGCTCATTGCAACCTCTGCCTCTGGGGTTCAGGTGATTCTCCTGCCTCAGCCTCCCAAGTAGCTGAGATTACAGACATGTGCCACCACGCTCAGCTAATTTTTGTATTTTTGGAAGAAACGGTGTTTCTCCATATTGGCCAGGCTGGTCTCGAACTCCTGACCTCAAGTGATCTGCCCACCTCCGCCTCTCACAGGCATGAGCCACCGTACACAGCTGGGCTTCTTTCACTGATCCCCACCAGTTCTCCAGGAACCCCTTTCTCCCTGACAGTTATATCTGGGTTAAAAAAATGAAAATCTTCATTCTTTTACAGGGGAGCAGACGATGGAAAAGTGTGTCTTTCCCTTTATCTCTCCCCTCTGTGTAGCTCCATCATAGCAGTGATTTTAGATGGTTAAAATAAAACCAATCTGGAGAATAGTGGGAGGAGGAAGATGCAGAGGCAGTGATTTATTTGGCATTTACTGTGTACTTGACATCCATTGTCTCACTAATTCCTCGTAACGACTACATCATGTATGTACTGTTACTGTATTATTATCCTCATTTTATAAATGAGGAAACTGAATTACATAGATTAAATAAATTGCCTGAGATCCCACAGCTAGTAGTTGCCAAAATTCTGGGCCCCTAATCCCTATTAAGCAATTTCCCGTGCTAATTATTGTCATCTCTGACACCTAGCTAGCTTGTGTGGTCTGGTTTGGTGCAGTTATTTTATTTTTTGTGACAAAGTCTCACCCTATTGCTCAGGCGGGAGTGCGTGGAGTACAGTGGTGCGATCTTGGCTCACTGCAGCCTCTGCCTCTCTGGTCCAAGTGATTCTCCTGCCTCAGCCTCCCGAGCAGCTGGGACTATAGGCGTGTACCATTACACCCAGCTAATTTTTGTATTTTTAGTAGAGAAAGGGTTTTACCATGTTGGCCAGGCTGGTCTCAAACTCCTGAATTCAAATGATCTGCCTGCCTTGGCCTTCCAAAGTGCTGGGATTATAGGCATGAGCCACCATGCCTGGCCTGGTTGAGTGCATTTCTTTTCCATTCATCATTTGGTCCCTTTTCTTTTCTTTTCTTTTTTTTTTTTTTTTTTTTGGGAGGTGGTCGTTGGCCAGGCTGAAGTGCAGTGGCATGATCTTGGCTCACTACAACATCCACCTCCCAAGTTCAAATGATTCTCCTGCCTCAGCCTGCTGAGTAGCTTTGATTACAGGTGTGTGTCACAGTGTCCAGCTAATTTTTGCATTTTTAGTAGAGACAGGGTTTCACTATGTTGGTCAGGCTGGTCTTGAACTCCTGACCTCAAGTGATCCACCCACCTCGGCCTCCCAAAGTGCTGGGATTACAGGCATGAGCCACTGCGTCCAGCCAGGTCCCTGTTCTGTAACAGAAAAGACAAGTCACCAAATCCATTTTAGGCTCTGCAGTTGCAGCTGTGAGCAAAAGAGACATCACCCATCCCATTGAGCACTGGCTTCTAGTTTGTTTGGCTAGTTACCTGGGGAAGACTCTTGAAAGACAAAGCCGCAAGCTTGGCTGGCTATGGTTGGCCTGCCTCTGTCCTCTTAGGTCAGGGTTTCTCAGCCCCATGCTATAGATGTTTGGGGCTGGATAAAAGAGCAGCTGACGTGTGCATTGTACGTTATGGTGCATCATCCCTATCTCCAACCTCTAGATGCCCGTACACCCCCCCGCCTTTCAAGTTATACCAACCAAACGTGTCTCTAGACAGTGTCAAATGTTCTCTGAGGGACAAAACCACGCCCCTGATTGAGAACCACTGCCACCAGGTCGTGGAAGCACAGTGGGATGGGCCCTCTGATTTCTAGGGCAACACTGGCTGTGATCCACAGTCCCACTTCCTTCTCTGTAAAGTGGTTTGTTAACGCAGATCACGATTTATTAATAGTACAGGCTCTGACAGAAGCAGAAGCGCTCGGTGATCAATGCTGATGGTAACGGTGGTGGTGCAATGATTACTGACCCTTTTCAACTTTGCCACCTCCCCCTGCACACAAAGTAGTAGGGGTACCAGCAGCTCTAGCCGGTCAAGTCTGGGCCTTTGCCTGTGATGCCCCAGGCATGGTATTGAAAGACCAGGCTCCTGAAGCCACCTTTATCTGAGGTGTGGAAATGTGGTGCCAGGCTGCCTGTCCCAGTAGGAGACCCATCCACCTGGCCGGTGGAGATTGTTTTCATGGGCACAAAGCCCCAGGAGCATGTTCCAGGCATCTCTGGAGCATGGACTACCCTTGAGCACTGAACTTGACCAGCCTTATCACAGCTTAATATATTTCCGGTTTTGTAGTTCACCAGAGCGCCTTGAAAATCAGCAACCACTAGCAATTCCTGCTTTGTGATGGCTGTAAGACTCAGAGCAACTTGTTTTTCCAAACCTCTACTCTCATCTTTTCTATGTGTGTGTGTGTGTTTTTTTTATAATGTTATTTTGAACAAGAAAACAACTGAAATTAAATTTTTTTTTTTTTACCATTGCAATGGGAGGTGGGCTTTTGTCCAGAGGTCTGTTTGATGGACAGGTTAACAACATAGGCACCAAAACCAGGGCCCTCTTCTTGGCTGGGGGATCTTGGGTGAGTTATATCTGAGCCTCAAATTTTCCATCTATAAAACAAGACCCAGAATGGTATATACTTCATAGAAATGTAAGGATTAAATTAGTTAATGCTTATAATGCTTCTAAAGGGCTCGAAGCAGCACCTACTAAATAGTAAGTGGCTAAGAAATGTTATTATAGAAGAATTTGGAGTTGCACAGATTGGAACTTGAATCTTGGTCTCTGCTCCTTACTTATTGTGTGACGTAAACAAGTATCTCTACCTCTCTGAGCCTGTGTCTTCCTTATATTAATATCTGTGGTTGTCACAGGTTGAGTCACCAATGTATCCTAGTTGGTCTGGGATATGCCTAAATTTTAGTGCTGAACGTCCCATATCCTCAGTCCTAGGCAAGCTGGGATGCTTGGTCACACTAGTTACGGAGTTGAAATAAACCACAGCCCCTAGCACATTGCAGGTGTCAGTGAATGGAAGCATGCTGGCTATAGTCTGTACCATTTGGTTATGTGTGGGAGGTGGTGGGGGGATGTTTTAGCTACTCATTTCTTTCAGCCTACAAATGCTCGTGTCATTTTTCTAAGCCATAGAACTCGCTTGCAAATTGACATTTGTCTAACCTAGATTGATTTTTTTTTTTTTTTGGTCTTTCTATTTTAGACAAAAAAAAAAGATACTCAGCTTTCATATGTTACAATGATCACCTCTTGATTTTTTTCAGTCTATAATAACAGTACTGAGGATTGAATAATTTGTAAGGCATCTTAGACCATGTGGGTTGTGTGAGGATCCCTAAAAATGGGGAATAGGAATTATCTGGGACTCATTTTGAGACTCTTCAGTTTGCTGATTCACTGAGTTGGTTTTTCAGAGGTACCTTTGGATCTGATGATGTAAAAGCCAAATAGCATCATCTAGGTAGTAGGACTGAAAGCTGATTCTGATGAAAATTCAAATCAATCTACACATAAACCTTGTCAGTCACTCCCGGTTGCTCTTTGGATAAGATCTAAGCTCCTTCCTAGCACCCAAAGGGACTCCCTGGCCTGGCAGCGCCTACACCAGATCCTCCCACGTTATCTTATGCTACTCACATTCTCAATGTTGATTCTAGAGGCAGACTTCCTTTCCTTATGTCCTCAAAATTATGAGTGCCTGCCTACCTTAGAGCCTTTGTTCATGATTTTTTTCCTTCTGCTTAAAATGCTTGTCCTCTCCTCTACCTTGGACAAGTTGATTCTCAGTCATTCTTTGGAGCCAGTTTAATTCTCCCTTTCTGAAAGAACCTTTCTGATCTTCTCTTCAGGATGAAGTTTCTGTTTTCTGTCCCTACATTCTCCTCTTTGGCAGCATTTGTCACAGATCTAACTAAATCACTGATGTTGCAATCTGTGGTTTAATAGAAGATGATGGGATCAATCCTAGCTATCTTGTTATACCTTATGTGTACGTTGAAAAGGAGACAGTCGTTGGCCGAGCGTGGTGGCTCACACCTGTAATCCCAGCACTTTGGGAGACTGAGGTGGGTAGATCATGAGGTCAAGAGTTCTAGACCAGCCTGGCCAACATGATGAAAGTCTGTCTGTACTAAAAATAAAAAAATTAGCCAGGCGTGGTGGTGGGCACCTGTAATTCCAGCTACTTGGGAGGCTGAGGTGGGAGACCTGCTTGAAACCGAAAGGTGGAGGTTACAGTGAGCCGAGATTGTACCACTGCACTCCAACTTGGGCAACAGGAACAAAACTCCGTCTCAAAAAAAAAAAAAAAGTTATTGACTTTCATAGATATTAGAGTGAGAATAGAGTGGTCACAAGCAGTGGTCTTGATCCAGATCTCCTGGATTCAGTCAAATTCTACTTCCAACACTGTGCAGCTTTGTCACTTCGGGCAGGAGGAATAACCTTTCTGAGTCTGGGTCCCTCATCTGTAAATACAGGCTAATAGGAGTCCATTCCTTAAGGGCAGTTGTGAGAATTAAGTGAGTAATATATGTCAGTGGCTTAGAATAGTGCCTGGTACATAGTGTATGTTGGTGTTGATGGTAACAACCATTACTATGAGTTTTACAACTAGTAATAACGATACTACTAGTATTCATCATCTTGAGAAATTCCACCAGCTAGATTAAAAGAATGTTAGAGATTAAAACAGTGGAGTTACCATGTGTACTACATGGTAACTTTGTTTTATTCACAAGATTTGTGGCTACAAAATTATCTGAAGCCTCAGTTTCCTCAGCTGTAAAATGGGGACAGCATTACTTATTGGTGTGAGCATTCAGAAAGCAGCCTCTCAGGCCTAGGTCCAGGCACACAGTAGGTGCCTGATGAACTTCAGTGGCCCAAGAACTGCAGACGCTGATTAGTGGTTTCTCAGATGCCACAACTTGGGATGCCAGAGATTTTGCTTGGGATTTGAGAAGCTGGACTGTGAATTTGGATTCCAGTAATAGCCCTTTGGAGATCATTCTGCTTCTCTGTGATTTAAAATGAAACAAAACAAAAAATAATATTGGATGAGCCAAGGCGCTGGTTTTATATGGCAGCTAATGAGATAGCAGGGCAAGTAACTGGAGAATGTATTGCTAACAGGCACAATAAATATAGCTATGATTATATATTAGCAGCTTTCAAATGGCCCATAATGCAGTGAATACATGTGAGGTCAAGAACGTGTTAGAAAACAGATGTGTATTTTTAGTCCTTATAGACTACACTTTTAAAAGGGATACCTATTTGATGGTTATTATAATCAGATGTTATTGTAAGTGCTTTACAGATACTCAGTTAATCCTAATAACAGGCCTGGGAAGTAGGTATATATCATTATTTCTACTTGACATATGAGGAAACTGAGGCACCAAGAGCTCAAGTAATTTGCTCAAGTTCAAACAGAAAATAATTGAGCCAGCATTTGTACACAGATACTCTGGTACAGGTTTCCATGTTCTTAGCCACTATTCTATACTGAAATCACATGGAAGAATATAATGAATGGAAATGGATAACTGAATGCAAAATACTCACTTTATCCTAAAAATGGGCCACACTGGCTGTCTTTGGTCCTGAATTCTACAGGCCTTTCCATTAATGGAACTTGTTCTTGATGTTCATTAGCATTGGAAGAGTTGTAGTCCTCAAACTGCTGGAAGCTATCTAATATCTTCTCTAAGATTTAACACTGTGCCCCTCTAATGCCCTTTCCCCTAAACTGATTTTTCTTTTACCCTCTTGAAATATGTGAGTAGTTTACTGTACCTGCTGAAAGCAGGGTCCTAATTAGCCTTAATTTTTGAAGTCTGCAGCTGTAAACTGTGTTGAAAAGATTGAAAAGATTAGTGCACTAGTAATAAGATAATTGTCCCTGAGAAATGCTGTTAGCATGTAAACACAGTTAGCATGTGAAATCAGAACAACTGTAATATTTCCCTCATTTAGTGTTTAAAGATGCTCCTGCATGAATAATTAGTTATAAGAGCAAAGTGCAGAGATGGGATGCTGCATGTTTTTCCTGTTATTCTTTCCTGCTTCTGTCCCAGCTCAGAAATAAAACTCTGCTTAGTGGAATCTTGCCTGAAGCTAGCCTCCCCTATCCCAGCAGCCATCTGAAATTAGTACCAAGAGTGGGGTAATTTAGAAGGAATTCCAAAATTAGGGATACTTGACAAAGTCTACAGATTCCTTAGCAGCTTTTTAGGGGGGCTTTGAATGAGAGAGACCATGCATGCATACCTGTATGAGCAAGTAAATGCTCACAAATGTGTGTGTACCCATATGCATATTCTCACACACATACACACACACACACTCATATACAGAACTGTGTGTGGCCATGGCTATACAGAGCAGAAGCAGATGTGATAACCTCATTTTACCTTTTTAGACCTAGAAAGGCTGCAGTAAAATATGCTGCATCTGCCACCGCTTGAGGTCCTTCTTTGCTTCTGTTGAGTTTTTGCATCCTTTGATAAGTTGAGAACATACTTTAATTTTATGAAGTCAGCACATGTAATACCTTCCTAACAGACCATAGTTCATCAGATATGCTGCGTATACTATAAAGACTAAGCTTTCTGCTTCCTCATCTCAGACATAGCCAATCAGTAGGTTGAGCTTGTCTCCTTCTGTGCCATTTACACCCTGAGGTCTTCTTTATAGGGAGGACGTGCCTTGACTTACAGTCAGGAAGACATCCTACAGCTCAAAAGTTGGCTGAGTTCTCAGCATACATCTCTTAGATTCCAACCTAACATGACTTGGGTTTCAATGGATTTGGGTTCAACAAGAATTTACCACACGCTTTCTATGTGGCACTCTCAGGGCCTCATTAAGCATAAAAACAAAGAAGATAGTCCCTGGTCCTGGGGAAGTGAAACAAGGTGTCAAAAGAGCATATGGCAGGGGTTGATGAGAAGATGGGACTCCCACCCCTGTCCATGGGAGTAAACCCTGCTCTCAGCCTTTATTCTTGGGTGTGTGTTCATATGTGCTTCTTGAGTCAAATTATTCTTGGACTTTGCAGCCACGTTACTTTACAACCAATTTATGGTTCCTATCCCATACTTCTGTCTAACCTCAGGTCCTCCAGCTGAAAGTGCTGGGTTTAGCTTGGGACCCACTAACCAGAGATTACAACTCCAATGCCCACAGCAGCCACAGCAGCAGCTTTAAGTGAAGGATATGTGTCTGGGGCAGAAACTGTGGCAAGCTAGAGGGTCTGTGACTCTTCTAAGAGGAATAGCTGCTTCTCAGTGCCAGACAGGCAGTCCCTTGGGAAAATGCTGAATTTGGGTAGCCAGGTCTTCTGATTTTTCCAATAAGTGCCAGAACTTTGCAGTTTTATGTGAAACCTCCTGAATGTGAAGTGTTGGCATCCTATGTAGGTTTTTGTTTTTCTTTTTCAAACATCATGCAGGCTGAACAAACTATGCCTGAGACGAATACTGTGTGTAGATTCCAGTTTCTGTTGGCCATCTCTGCAGTCAGCCCATGAAGATCATGTTCCCAAAGTGCTGACTGAGCAGAGGCCACTGCTGAGTCACTAGGGATGCATCCCACTACTTCGTGAATGTGTTCAATTCGAGACCACACACTTTACCTCGCATCTTGTTTCCCCAGCTCTTTATCATCCTGCCCACCCTTCCCTGCAGTTGCCTTAATGAAGTCCCTGGGAAAGTAACACTTAGTCCCCTGAATAGAGCCTACAGTTCCACCAAGCATGGCACGCATGTGAGCGAGGGTCCCCCAACCCCGCCCCACTGCAGAAAGTGTGGAAATCAAAGCAGATCATTGTAAGCTTTGGATCCGCCAAGCAGGACTTAGCATAGCGGCGTCTCCTGCGTGTTGATTATCAACTTGCTTGGGGGATCTCAGGCTCTTGCCTGACCTTGGCACGAGGTCTGGCAAATTTGGCTTTCTGGGTGTAGAATTGATCGTTTCAGAAACAAAGCCATTGAGACAGAGTTGAGGAGAGTCCTCTATTCACTGATGAAAGGAGCTCATTGTACAAAGTTGATGTGTTCTGGACCCCCTTCCTCTGGTCCCCCTCCTGTCATTCCCTTCCCCCACTCCCCAGCTGGGGCTTTGTAAGTGGCTTGCAGGATGTTCTATCCCGAGCTATACTTTGTTCCCATCTTCCCGTCTCTGAGGCTGCCCTGAACAGAAGGAGACCTGGGCTCGGAGCCCTGGTGCACGTTTTTGGCTCCTCGGGCCAACTCTGTTGTCATGGGTGACGAGAGCACTTCCTTCTGAGAGTTGGGAAAAAAACAGCCAGGCTGTTCGCAGGCAGCTGCATGAGGCGGCTGTGCAGGAAGAGAGAAAACAGTAGGTTCTAAGAACCTCTTCCTGTTCTGCCTTCTGCACGGGCACCTCGCTCCTGGGTCACGGCCCTGAAAAGTCAAGACTATTGAGCTCGAGGAAGACTCTTCTGTGTGAATTAACCTCAGTGCTCCACTTACTCAAGGATTATTTGAGTTTTTCTGTTTCTGCTGTCAAGTTATGGGATCCTGAACTTTTCTTTCTTGAGGTTGTGGGGGCAGTGAGGGTTGGAGTCTTGTTCATTGGGTAACATGGTACCTTCCTTGGTGGGGAGGGATAAGGTGTGGTCGTGAACAAATAGGGAGGTCACATGCTTAGATGTATTCAGGGCTTAGCCCAGGTGGGCAGGGTGGGGCTGTGGCAAACAGATGGGGACATGCCCACCTGAGGTGGGCTTGCCTCCCCAGTGGGTCACATCTTCCCACATCTCAAGAAAAAGCCACAAATCAGAATATCGTGAACTCACCCTAATTTTTTAAATGCTGGCACCTAATTTAAAAAAAAATGTATTGTTCAAAAATTAGCCAGGAGTGGTGGCAGGTGCCTGTAATCTCAGCTACTCAGGAGGCTGAGGCAGGAGAATCACTTGAAGCCAGGAGGCAGAGGTTGCAGTGAGTGGAGTTCGTGCCACTGCACTCCAGACTGGGTGATGAGTGAAACTCCATCTAAAAAATTTAGGAAGTGTTTCTGTGCACCTTGCAGATCAAACCATACCACTTCCAAGTGTTGTGGTTACCTTTTATAAAAAAAAAAAAATCTTCTCTGAAGATAATTAAGGTTAAATGGGCCTGGCTCTGTGGCTTTTGACCAAATCTTAAAACTCTTGAGCCTCAGTTTCCTCCTAGATAGGAACAGTACTACAGAGTATTCATAATCTAGGAATAAGGAAATACGTAATGCCATCAAGAAAAAATGCAAACTGGGCACATTGACTCATGCCTGTAGCAGTTTGGGAGGCCAAGGCAGGAAATCACTTGAGACCAGGAGTTCAAGACCAGCCTGGGCAACCTAGGAAGACCCCATCTCTACAAAAAATAAAATATTAGCCAGGCATGGTGGGACACGCCTGTAGTCCCAGCTACTTGGGACGTTGAAAGTGGAAGGATTGCTTGAGCCTAGGAGTTCAAGGCTGCGGTGAGCCATGATTCCACCTCTGTATTCCAATCTGGGCAACAGGGTAAGACCCTGTCTCTTTAAAAAAAAAAAAAAGTGAAAACCAATAAAATAATCTGTTTCCAGACTTTATGGCCTTCCGGGAACAGCCACTTCATGAGGATGGAATGTAGATTTATTGAAGTAATGCCCATAAATTGTTAATGATGGTATCTCGTAAGGATATAACCAACGATGGCTGTATACTGGGCACTGTCCTCAAGGCTGTCATCTTCACTGTCACCATCCTTTTATTAAGAAATACTGGAGGAGGTTGAGGGGACAGGTTGCAGGCAGAGTCCCTCCACCGCCGAAGCTTTCTGACTTGACCCTGACGTTGATGTAGAAGGCCAATCTGTCTGTCCCCTGCAGGCTCTGCTGCCAGCCAGGTATTCTGAGCATCTCTCTTCAGGCCCAGGAAGCAGCTGGCCTAGGAAGGCACATCCCAAGCTGCAGCCTGGAACTGCAAAGCTCTCCACTCCTCACCTCCTGGGATTGTTTTCTTCCCCCATGGTTTGTATCGGCCATTCTGTGTGTGGCCTCTTGGAGACATTCCAGACTCGAAGCACTGCTGAATCAGTTTTCCTGTATCTTCAAACAAAAGATGTCCTGGTCAGAGGCTCTTGTGAAGGAAAGAGGAGGAAGTGAAGAAAAGCGGGGAGGGATGTGCATAGAAATTTACTTTGGCAAAATGGGATGAACTCCGGATTTGGTATCAAAAAACTATGATTCTGTCCTGAATTTTAATCCAAACTGTGTGTGGCCCTTAAGAAATATGCCTCTCCTTCTGGATCTTCCATGCCTCTCCAGACATGGATGGGTTTGATTCAAGTCAGGGACGGAAATCTAGGGAAACTAGAATTTATGAGTAAATAAATACCTGCTCCTCTGGCCATATTGAGAACTTGAGGCCAGATGGACCGCTCAGTAATCGCTGCCTTGGGTCCCTTACAGGGAAGTGGCTGCTCGCCTGGTCTACATCTCCAAGTGCTTTTCTTGAACTCACAATTTTGGATTCTGGAGCTCAAATCTGAACTATTTTCTTGTTGAACAGAGGACTCACCGTGCAGTCCCAGAAGCCACGTAGTATCATCGGAACTCCAGACAGTGTTTTTGGGACACTTGGCAATATTGGTTCCAGTTGGGCCACTTGCCATCTTGGTAACCACCGCAAGTGAGTGTGAAATTGATCGGTGCTGCAGCCTGTGCCTGGGAAAAGCTAGTGATCGGCCCAAGGTAGAGATGTGGCTTGTGTTCCCAGCTTGAGGAAGATGTGTGTTCATTCAGAGCCTGGGTGGCCACCTCTAGAAAGTTGTGCAGCCCTGGCCAGGCGCGGTGGCTCACACCTGTAATCCAGCTCTTTGGGAGGCCGAGGTGGGCAGATCATGAGGTCAAGAGATTGAGACCATCCTGGCCAATATGGTGAAACCCCATCTCTACTAAAACATACAAAAATTAACTGAGCATGGCGATGTACAACTGTAGTTGCAGCTACTCAGGAGGCTGAGGCAGGAGCATTGCTTGAACCCAGGAGGCGGAGATTGCAGTGAGCCAAGATCGCGCCACTGCACTCCAGCCTGGTGCCTGGCAATGGAGCGAGACTCTGTCTCCAAAAAAAAAAAAAAAGAGAGAGAGATGTGCAGCCCTGGTAGGATTTAGCCAGCACTTCTTGTCTGGGCCTTGTCTTGTAGAGGCTGCTTTTTTGGCACATGGCAGGTCTTGTTTATGGCCTGAAACGCCTCTGAGCTGTGAAAAGCAAAACACTGTAAAGTGCCGGAGATTGCCTTCTAAGAGGAACTAACATTGGTGGCCCATCCACTCTGTCAGGACTGAGCCAGGCCCTGGTAGAACACCTTTGTCTTGTCAGCGCTCACAATGACTGTGAGATGATGATGGTGATTATTATTACTACTGACCACTGTAACAAGCTAAGTAGTCAACCCGAAGACTCGCAGCAAGTAAATGGGAATGTCTAGTATGAGGAGTATCTGATCCAATTCCGAGATGCTGATAGAACCATGAGCTGTGGTTTCATGATTCCAATTCAAGATGTGGTTGTACCCCTGGAAGGCTGTGTAGCTTAGTGGTCCAAAACGATGCCCTGATTCAAATCGGCTTCACCCCCTAATGAATGACTTTGAAAACGTTACTTCTGCCCTGAAGCTGAATTGCACCATCTGTAAAATGGGGCTTTTGATGTCTGCCTCCTAGAGTTGTTATAAGATTTGTTTATTTTGAGACACGGTCTTGCTCTGTCACCCAGGCTGGAGCGCAGTGGCACAATCTTGGCTTACTGCAGCCTCCCCCTCCCGGATTCAAGCGATTCTTGTGCCTCAGCCTCCCGTGTAGCTGGGACTACATGCATGTGCCAACACACCCTACTAATTTTGTATTTTAGTAGAGATAGAATTTCACCATGTTGGTCAGGCTGGTCTCGAACTCCTGACCTCCAGTGATCTGCCAACCTTGGCCTCCCAGAGTGCTAGGATTACAGGTGTGAGCCACCATATCCAGCCAGTTGTAAGATCTAAATGGGATAGTATTTACACGCCCCTTATAGTAATACCTTGCATTCAGTGTGAGAACAGTGTTAGCTAGTATTTTGATTATTGTCAATATTGATTAGCTATGTGGCCTTAGGCAATTTACATTAATATGGGGGTGATAAATTCTGCTGCTTGCAGTAGCCAGGCCAGCTACTGGGTCTGGAGTTGTTTTCTTGCGAGAATACCCATCCAGTGTTGCTAAATCTTCTGTTCTTAAAGGACAAATGAGAAATCTGGATTTGCCTGTGAAGTATCCTGGTTTTAAAACATTGGCAATGATTTCAAGTATTTCATCAAGGCTGCAGGCCAAAAAAAACAGCAAATCAGCTTGAAGCCCACAGGCCACCAGTAGGGCATTCCTCTCTTAACACTCTGTAGCTCAAGCCTCTAATCTTTCCAGGTAGGTTTCTTCAAAACCTTGTAATTCCAAGATAGTAATTCTGTGTACTTTTTAAAGAATTACAAAACCTCTTGAGGTGCACACAGATCAAAGTATTATATACAGGAGTTTAGATTTTTGATAAACATTTGTGCTTAAGGTTACACATACCAAGCTAGAGAAGCATTAAAATAATTCCTGGCCAGGAGCAGTGGCTCACACCTGTAATCCTAGCACTTTGGGAGGCCAAGGCGGGTGGATCACAAGGTCAAGAGTTCAAGACCAGCATGGCCAAGATGGTGAAACCTCATCTCTACTAAAAATACAAAAATTAGCTGGGCATGGTGGTGGGCCCCTGTAATCCCAGCTACTTGGGAGGGTGAGACAGAGAATCGCTTGAACTCCGGAGGCAGAGGGTGCAGTGAGCCGAGATAGAACCACTGCACTCCAGCCTGGGTGACAGAGCGAGATTCCATCTCAAATAATAATAATAATGATTCCCATGTTTCCATGAGTCTGTGGTTTCTCTGTCTTCCAAGGCTGTGGGTGATTACCATCTCCAAGGGCCTTGATTTTAAGGTTCTACTGCTCATTTCTGGGGTCTGAGCTAAAAATGTGGAATGAATGTAGGAGAGCAAAAAAACCAACTTTTAAACTTTGGATACAAAAGAGAGCAATGTGCCCAGTTTTATGGGCTTAATGATACCTGCCAACATTTCTGTAAAACACTGAGAATCCCCTTGTTCTCTCTGTGGGGTTTCTGTTTTCTCCCCTGAGCCCTGTTTGAAGGTGAGTTCACATTTTCCAACAAGGTGAAGGCTGTGTGATTCTGGCTGGCATTCACATTCCAAATGAAGCCCTTTTTTAGAGAACAAGGACACCTCTGTGTCACTGGCATCCTTCCCTTATCACCCAATGCCGCCTGCCCTGCACGTGCCCAGCCTTCGTCTTAGGAGCCGCTATGAAATCCCACAGGGACATCTGAAGAGAAAGCCCCATTATGCAACACCTTGATTGCTACAACGAGATCCTAAGAAGGAGTTGAGAAAGAGTCCCATTTCCCTGGGAAGGAAATGCTAGAAAAGAGAAGGGTGGTAGACAGGTTTCTAGGGCAAGACAGATCCCTTCACTGAAGTGGGGAGAAAGGAACACCTTGCACCTATCCTGGAAATTTCTTGGGGGTGCATAGCATGAATGCCAACCCTCTTAAGACTTTTCATGCATGCATCTGACACTTGGTGGCTGGCTGGGGATTAGAGGCAGGAGTCGTATTCTTTGTCACTTTGGAAGCTTTTTCAGTCTTGTATTACACATGGTATAGTTTAGGTATCATGTAGAGGCATTCCGGTTCAGTGCACATAAGAATCCCCCAAGGCTGTTTAATAAAAATGTAGATTCCTTGGACCCTTGCCCAGAGATTCTGATTTGGTAAGTTCATACTTTTGAGAAACACCAGGATATCAGTTAAAGGACTAGTTTCTGGCAACTTAGAAACCTGCTTCCTGCTCCTGGCTCCATTCATGATTAGCCCTGTGTTTTTGAGCAGATGATTATCTGAGAGCATCAGTTATCTGATCTATAAAATGGGGATCATGATACCTCCCTTGGCAGGGTTGCAGGAATTTCATATGCTTGGCACAAAGTAAGCATTCAAAATGAATTAGCTAAATTTGCTCATTTCACTGCCATCATACGACATGGGTTGCACTCGTGGCTACAGTAACTTGCAGTGCAGAAGACTTGTGATTTAGTAATGTTGAGTATAGAGGGATCTGTCTCAGCCTTTATAAGCCTGGAGAAAGACATCAAACAGAAGATCTTTTAGATATATATATATATATATATACACACACCCACACACATATATATGTATCTATATATATATACTTTATTGATTTTTAGGTCTTGGGGTACATGTGAAGAACATGCAAGATTGTTGCATAGATACATACATGGCAATGTAGTTTGCTGCCTTCCTCCCCATCACCTGTATCCGACATTTCTCCCCATGTTATCCCTCCCCAACTCCCCACCCGCCGCTGTCCTTCCCCTAGTCCCCCACCACAGATCCCAGTGTGTGACGCTCCCCTCCCTGTGTCCTTGTGTTCTCATTGTTTAACACCCACCTATGAGTGAGAACTTTGAGATTGTAACTATGTACAGTATCTATTTTTATTTAATGTTCACTACAACTCATGATGTCGGTGGTATCCCACGTTCAAGATGAGGAGGAGACCTTCTATTAGGGTTTGCTGCGACAGTTGAGCTTTATACCTCTTAAGCTTGTGTAATTATTAATTGTGTCCCTTAAAAAAGGTCCCAGAAAATGAATTCTGTTTTTCACTTTCTTACAGTAGCTCTATTGGCAAGTATAATCCTACTTGTTTACATAGTGTCAATGAGAAAAATAAATCACAGAAGCTAAGGTCTTTGCCCAAGTTCACAAGTGGTGCTAGCTGGTTGTTATGGACTGAATTGTACCCCCACCCTAAATTCACATGTTGAAGCCCTACCCCTCACCCCAGTACCTCAAAATGTGACTTTTTGGAGATAAGGCCTTTACAGAGGTGATTAAATTAATGGGGTCCTCATTTAATCTGACTGGTTTGTTGATAAGAAAAAGAAATTTGGGCTGGCTGTGGTGGCTCATGTCTGTAGTCCTAGCACTTTGGGAGGCTGAGATGGGCAGATCACCTGAGGCCAGGAGTTGAAGACCAGCCTGGCCAACATGGTGAAATCCCATCTCTACTAAAAATACAAAAATTAGCTGGGCATGGTGGTACGTGCCTATAATCCCAGCACTTTGGGAGGCTGAGGCAGGTGGATCACTTGAGGTCAGGAATGCAAGACCAGCCAGCCAACATGATGAAAACCCATCTCTACTAAAAATATCTTAAAAAATTAGCTGGGCATGGTGGCAAGCACCTGTAATCCCAGCTACTCAGGAGGCTGAGGCAGGAGAATCGCTTGAACCCAGGAGGCGGAGGTTGCAGTGAGCTGGGATTGTGCCACTGCACACCAGACTGGGCGACAGAGTGAGACTCCCTCTTCCCTCCTCACCCCCACCCCCCCCCACAAACAGAGGAAATTTGGACACACAGCTACCCAGGATGCATGTGCATAGAGAAAAGACCATGAGGAAACAGCGAGGAGGCCACCATCTCTGCAAGCTGAGAGGAGAGTCAGACCTCAGAAGCCAGACCTGCAGATACCTTGATCTTGGACTTGTAGCCTCTAGAACTGTGAAAAGATAAATCTCTGTTGTTTAAACCAACTAGCCTATGTACTGTTACAGCAGCCCTAGCAAACGAATACAGTGGTGATGCGTGGTTTGAACCTTGGGCCGACCCCTAAACCTGCACTGTCTTCCCACAGAACAATCCCTCTTTGCTCTGTACCAGGCCTGCAGCTAAGTGACAGCGTCTCTTTAGGTTTCTGGCTGGGCATTCAGACTTGGCTTCAGCTCGGTGTTCTCTAGCAGGCTAGCATCAGGAGGGAGTTTTCATTTGCTGTGGTCTGCGATCCCATGAAGAGTTTCTTAGATTTTCCAAGTTGTCTGGTAATTGGATGATAAGTAACAGTAAGACTCCATCTTTTTGATGGTAGAAGGTTCTCAGTTCTGGCCTTAATTAGAGGGCCCTCAGGGAGAGAAAGCAGCAAGCCAGACTTCTGGAGTGTTCCCTGGGAGCGTCTGTGGAAGAAGGTGGCGTGTAAAGGTCCATTGTCTATGTCGTTGATTTGGTGGGCCTCACGGAGAAATTTGGCTCTGAAGGCATGAGTCCCAGGCTCATTATCTCTATACGAATGACGCTGCCTAACACCCAGGAGCAAGTGCTGTCTTAGGGACATCCTCAAAGCAAAGGAAGAGAACACCCGTTCCAGTGGCTTAGGCTTAGCTCAGGGCTCAGAATCTGCCAGGAGCACCAGACAGGTTTGGTGCATGCGTGGATTGATAACGAACAAATTCCTCCTCCTCTCTCTACTTTCTTTGTTGGGGCTTAATTGCTTGTTAAAATTAGGCCTTTGGCCTTGAGCCTGGCTTCCTGTTCAGACAAGTAAGACTTTTGAGGTGTAGACAAGTTTCATTTCTCTAAGATCTGTAATCGGGCTCCTGCCTGTTATTTAAACAGTTCGCTTTGGGAATAGCAGTGTACACAGAGTCACTTTAAACTCATTTCTGTCCCCCTCGTGGCACCTGCCAGGCATAGAGCTAGCTACTGAGTTGGAACTTAGAAAAAGTGTGGATTGATTTAGCTAACGACACGGTTCCTTGCTGTGGCAAAGTGACTGTTTTGTTTTTGGTCATGATATGTGTGCTGATTTCTATCAACCACATCTACTACCTTTTTTAAAAAGACAGATGGTGGCTGGGCGCAGTGGCTCACGCCTATAATACCAGCACTTTGGGAGGCCGAGGCGAGTGGATCACTTGAGTTCAGGAGTTCGAGACCAGCCTGGCCAATATGACGAAACCCCGTCTCTACTAAAAATACAAAAATTAGCTGGGCATGGTGGTACATGCCTGTAATCCCAGCTACTGGCAGGGGCTGAGGCAGGAAGATTGCCTGAACCTGGGAGGCGGAGGTTGCAGTGAGCCGAGTTAGTGCCACTGCACTCCAGCCTGGGTAACAGAGTAAGACTCTGTCTCAAAAAAAAAAAAAAAAAAAAAAAAAGATTATGGTATTTGTTAAGATGGTACTGCTTATTTGCTGTAAGTATTCTTGATTTTGATAGACATTATCCAAAAATTGCAGGATGACTTTCTTTAAAGTAAACATGGATTTTCCAACAGAGCTCTTGTAAAATAGTGGAACCCAGAGTTCTCAAGTGTAAGCTGCTGGGATGAAATCCAGGCTTTCACCAGCATCTGTGTGACTCGGACAGGTTACCAACCTCTCTGGTCATCAGCTTCTTCATCTCTATATTAATGATAGTGATAATGATAGTATCTACCTCTTAGAGTTATTACAGGGTAAATGAAATGATGTATGCATAGAAGTTAAGCCCAGTGCCTGGAACATAGTAAGAACTTAACAAATGTCATTTATTGCTAGTATTCAACTGTTCAGAACTTCAGTCAAGTAATAGTCCCATAGGACAAAGTTAAGAATAAACCAAAGGAATGAAAACTGTCTGTATTTCCTGGCAAAAGGATTCTGAGCAATCATTTCCTGTAATGTTGCGATGGTATCTAAGTAACGTCTTCAGAAGGACTGGTATATTGGGCACAGAGGGATGAAGGCTAATTCAGAGGCATGAAAGGTCCTGATGGTCACTGATTTCCTTGCTTGGTATAATGGTACAGCTAGCACACAGGGCTTGGCACCTAGTAGGCCCTCTATAAATGATTGCTATTAGCTATAGTTATTTCAGGTTCCTGGGATGCATTTGTAGACTTAGAGCATGTAGGCTGGGTGCAGTGACTCATGCCTGTAATCCCAGCACTTTGGGAGGCCAAGGCAGGCGAATCATGAGGTCAGGAGTTCAAGACTAGCCTGGCCAGTATGGTGAAACCCCGTCTCTACTGAAAACACAAAAATTAGCCAGGCATGGTGGCGGGCGCCTATAATCCCAGCTACTTGGGAGACTGAGGCAGAAGAATCACTTGAACCCAGGAGGCGGAGGTTGCAATGAGCCGAGATTGTGCCGTTGCACTCCAGCCTGGATGAAAAAGCGAGCCTCTGTCTCAAAAAGAAAAGAGCATGTATTATTTAGGTTTTGAGTCTGTGAGTGTTTGTGACAACACTTTTTGATCTACCAAGGTCAGTGTTTAGAAAGTATATCAGTTACTGCCACACTAATGCTGCATAACAAATGACTTCAAAACTCAGTGGCTTGAAACAACAAGCATACATTTTCTGTGTGTTGATCTAGGCCAGACTTGGCTCCAGGCTACAGATTGTGTACAGGTCTGTTCCATGTGAGTGTCGTCCTCCTTGGACCAGCAGGGTACTGGGGACAGGACGTGATCTCTTGTGGTAATGATAAAAACACAATAGGCCACAATTCATCACTCAAGCATATTTCAAGTTCCTGCTTATGCCACAGCTGCTAACCTCCCATTGGGCAAAACAGTCAAATGGGCAAAGCCAAGCTGAAGGGATGGAGAAACACACAGCAAAGAACTGCAGAGTCACATGACCAGAGGGTATGGATCTAGGAGCTGTGACGAGTGAGGTCCACCAATGCAGTGCACCTAGTCCCCCACTGACTTCCCCAACTTAGCTATTGCAGCAGATGATATGAAAGGGCTTCCCTTGTTGAAGGCGGTTCCATGGTGACTGGTACCTGCATTAAGATTCTGAAAGCACTCTACTGTAGCATGCACGCACATTGCAAATTGCCCTTTGGTCTCCAGGAGGCTTTCCTCTGATGGACAGGAATTTACTCTACTGTAAACCAAAGAGTCCCAATTTAGACAGATACGATGGATTAGGCAGACAGCATCATTGACCTGGTTCCACTTCGTTAGCCTTTCCAATTAAGGAGGATGTTGCTGAAAGTGAGACCTTGCAGATATATAGTCATACCTTGAATCCTCTGGACTGGAAGGCTCTTCAGGGAGAGTCTTCCATTTCCACTGTGCACAGAGGGAGGACAGCGAAGTAGTCTTGGCAAGTGAATCCTAAGTATATATAAATCCACTTGTGAGGACTTTACCTTCTTCCCGCCTAGTTAATGAAGATGCTAAATAGATAGAATTTGTGCTTTTGCTTTCCAGAATCTTCTTAATCTTGGATCCCTGACCATGCACTGATGAGGTCTCTGATCTTGCAACATCAAATAGAGAGTTGATGCTTCACTGCATCTAGGGATCAGGCTCTTGATTTTGTCAACACAGTTAGTAGAGATTTCCTGTGACTTCCCAAGGAAAGTCTTGTCCATTCGAGCTGCTTTTAGGGGTTCAGGATGGCATTCTCTCCTCTTCAACCTCATAGAGATTCTAAGCAATGAAGCATAAGTCTCAGACAATAGCCAAACGGGCTGTGAAAGTACAGCTTAATTAATCTGGGCATGCAGTCAACACCCCAGTGCCGTGCTTTGCTAGGACTTGGCTTGGAGATTGAGGCTAATTTTGAGGCTGAGATGCAGCTTCTTATCTTATAATCAGAATCGAGGTGGTAAGATCTGAATGGACAGATTAGACACAGACTACTCTGACCTGAATAGCAGATGTTGCATGTATGCTCTCACCCACTAAGTAGCATGTACCAAGTCTGACTCATGCTGCCTCCCACAGACCAGGAGGATGGTCTTGCTTCCCAAAGACAAAAATGAGTCCTGCCCCGTTTGCTTGCTTGACACAGGGAAACGGGAAGTACAGGGTAGTTGCTTTCTGCATAGGCCTGACACAGTAGGGGTTTAGAATCCCTGATCAAAATAAAAGTTGCTCTTTGAGTGTCGTGTCTTTACCAATCTTAGCTGCCACTTCTTTACCCGTAGGAAGGAAACAGTAAGGATTGGAAGAGCCAGGCTTAAAACAGCTTCTTCATGACTTCTCCAGATTCCTTTATAGGTCAAGGCTGCAGTGTGGGGGGAGGGGGAAAACATGTTCCCCTCAGTGTTTTCTGGGGTGTGAGGAAGACTCAGTGCCTGGGATAATGTGAGAATTAGAGTGGGATGTTCTCTTGGCAGTTTCCTTTCAGTTACACCATTGGAGAACTGCTGGGAGTTGGACTCAGAATTGGAGTTGGGGAATGATGAATTCCTCTTCCTAAAAGACAGAGCTGAGCAGAGCTCACCACGTTTCTGAGATTGTGCCTCTTACACTCCTCAGAATTGGGCATCGTTATAAAGATATCATGGAACAGTCATCAAGACAGTGAGTGGCAGCTCACCTCGAGGAGGGAGTTAGAATGTTCCAGTTTCCCTACATTGCCTTCTCATGCACAGTATGGGTCAGTGGGCTGGTGCTAATTTACATGGCTTCCTAAAAACCTGTGGTGGAAAATCTGCCAAGAGAAAGCAAAGCTTCAAACTGGGTCTGTACTTCAGGGCCCTAAAGTCATGCCCATTTTCCACAGGAGGCATCTTCAGGTTGTTTTTCCCAGAATTATAAATCCAAGATGGTTAAGTTCAGAGCAGACATGCTGTAGACAGAAATAGCCTTCATGGGCTGGGCTTGCTATTTTCTTTGGAAACCACTCACTGGACACTGTCCCCTCCTCTCATCAGGCTTTCCCTCCTCCTGTACCCACCCTTTCTCCTCCAACCCAAAGAGTTTGTGCTTAATGACCTTAGACAGTACCACCAAGCATTCCCAGTCAATCGGCTTTTGTAGAGTGAATGAATAGGACATTTCTCTGGCCTTCTCTATCCTAAAAATGACCTTCTCCAGCTCACTGGAATGTGCTACTCAAACCAGAAAGTAAGCTGCTCGCTCTCATTCTCTCCCTCATCCTTTCCAAGATCAGTCACAAATGGATGGCCTTGGCCCTAGTGAGAACTCTATATTCTTTCAGGTTTATTCCTGCTCCTCTTACAGAGCCAAACTCTCCTTCCTATAGAGGGTTTGGATGCACTTTGAGATACTTGGCAAGGGTGTGTTTCTTTTTTCTTTACACTTTGTTGTTCTGCATGATCTCTACGTGGGTGTTTCCTTCATAGAAAACTTGAGCCTCCATCATTTGGACGTGAAAGGAAGTGTTGGGGCGGTGTGCAGACTGGGCCACACTGTCCTGATGTCTCTGTAGAATGGAGGAGAGAGGGTTGGGCTACCCTCCCCGTGGGGTGGCTTGAGCACTGAGGAAACAAAGCTTTGTTTGAAAATGATGCTGGAAGCTTGGCATGGTGGCTCATGCTTATAATCCCAGCATTTGGGAGGCCGAGGTGGGAGGATCATTGAGGCCAAAGTGTTGGAGAACAGCCTGGGCAACATAGCGAGAGCCCCATCTATTTTATTATTACAAAAGTAATAATTTTAAAAAGACTGGTGTGGTAGTACATGCCTGTTGTGTTAGCTACATGGGAGGCTGAGGTGGGAGGACCACTTGAGCCCTCAAGGTCAAGTTCATGGTGAGGTATGATCACGCCACTGCACTCCAGTATGGGCAACAGAGCAAGACCCTGTCTCTTAAAAAAAAAAAAAAAGAAAGAAAAGAAAAGAAAAAAATGATACTGGGGTAGTAAGTTAACTTTTTCCCACTCCTCACTTGTATTTTCTCATTTCATCCCACAGGATCCACACCCAAGTCCGCTCATCACCCTGGAGACTCAGGTGAGTACCTTTCTGGTCTTTGCCACATATCTCAGCCTTGATATTCCAGCTCTCCAGGGGACTTGTCCCGTGGCTCCAAAAGGCTGGACAGGCCCGTAGCTGCCCCTTGTCACATTTGGATGTGTGTGTGCCTACACATGTGTGTCTACACACTGGCAGATTGTGTACACATGTGCAATAGTGTGGATGTGCATGTGTGCACATATTTGCACCCAAGCGTCTGATGCCTTTCCCTCCTGTGGCAAGAACCATAATCATTTGTTTGGTTTCTTTTGAGTTTTCCTCTGTCCTTTGCTCCTGCCCAACCATCATGAGGAGGTTCATGTAAAGGAGAGAGGAGACAGAGGGGAACCATGAGGTGGGAAGATGTCATTCTTTTTTTTTTTTTTTAAGACAGTTTCGTTCTTGTTGCTCAGGCTGGAGCACAATGGCATGATCTCAGCTCACCACAACCTCCACCTCCTGGGTTGAAGCGATCGATTCTCCTGCCTCAGCCTCCCGAGTAGCTGAAATTACAGGCATGTGCCGCTATGCCCAGCTAATTTTGTATTTTTAGTAGAGATGTGGTTTCTCCATGTTGGTCAGGCTGGTCTCGAATTCCTGACCTCAGGTGATCCGCCCACCTCAGCCTCCCCAAGTATTGGGGTTACTAGCACAAGCCACTGCACCCGGCCCAATGTTGCTCTTTGATGCCTGAATTTGGAGGACTTTATCTCCTCGGCAGTGAGGGCAGCGGATAGAAGGAAGTCACATACTTTCATCTATTTGCATGTTAGGTCATCCTGAGGAATCGTGATTGTGGTGGTGTTTCCACGTGGGAAGGACGATGGCCAGTGGGTCTTGGAAGGGATGGCACGGTCCTGACTCTCTGCTTTCTGCCTTCCTGGGAGATAGGACAGTGCAGCAGCTATGAGTGTAGGCCTTGGAGTTCAACAGAGCCAGGTGTCTTCTCGCCCTGCAACATTCATCCGGCCACATAATGTCTAAGCCCTGTCCTCCCATCTGAAACATTACCCCAATGATAGTGCCCACCTTGCAGGGTTGTGGTTGAGAATCACAGGACATGATGTTTATCAAGTCTGGGGTACGTGCTAAGTGCTTGCGAGTGGTAGCTTTTTAAACCAATAGAACTGTGACCTTTCCTGCTGGAAATGGATATTTCTTATCTTTTGGAGTGATCATTTCTTTAGCTCTTTGGGTTTGTCTGACAGTAAAGAGAGAAGACAGGATGGGCCTCATTCCGAGCCCCACAGTGAAGAGTTTACAAGTGTCAGACACAGTCAAACCTGTTTGAACCTTTCAAGGCTGAACGATAGCTCGTAAGTTTCAAGGGTTTCTGGAGTGCACTGGAAGAGACCACCTGCTCCCCTGGCCTTTGCCCCCTCTGCTTTGGGTCCTTGCCCTCTCCTTGGCATCTCTGCTTGGGTCTCCTAAGAGGAGTGAGGACACCCGCCTTGCTTCCTCCTTGCTGCGGAAGGCCAGCGGATCAGGGTTTCCTTGTACTTTTCTGTCTTCTGGGCACACGTGCAGCCATATGGGCCATAGGGCTGACTAAGCAGCTGGGCTGGCAGGGAAGAACAGAGGTACGGCTTTGAGGAGGAAAAGGATTCAGTTTCTTCGCCTGTTTGGCCGCCCCCTGGTTTGGTTTTGTCTGTACTTATCACCTTGACCATGCTTGCCTTATTTGAATTTCATCTGTCCTATAAAGTCACCTAAAAAATACGTTTTTCCAGCTGGGTGCTGTGGCTCACGCCTGTAATCCCAGCACTTTGGGAGGCCGAGGCAAGTAGATCACTTGAGGTCAGGAGTTCAAGACCAGCCTGGCCAACATGGTGAAACCTTGTCTCTACTAAAAATAAAAAATTAGCCAGGTGTGGTGGCAGGCGCCTGTAGTCCCAGCTACTCAGGAGAATCGCTTGACCCCAAGAGGCGGAGGTTGCAGTGAGCTGAGATTGTGCCATTGCACTCCAGCCTGGGTGACAGTGATAGTACATCTCAAAACAACAACAACAACAAAATAGGAAGTTTTTCCTAACCCACTTTGCTTTCAGAAATAGACTTATCTTAATCTAGTGGTTCTCAACCAGAAGGTGGTTTTGATTCCCAGTGGTTATCTGGAAATGTTTGAAGACATTTGATGGTGGTATCATCTGGTTGGGGGTTTCCGACTGGTGTCCAGTAGGTAGAGACCTGATTTGCTGTTAAATATCCTACAACACTCAGGCCAGCTCCCCACTGGAAAGAATTATCTGGTCCTGGGCCTGGCACAGTGGCTCACGCCTGTAATCCCAGCACTTTGGGAGGCTCAGGTGGGTGCATCACTTGAGGCTAGGATTTCAAGACCAACCTGGCCAACATGGTGAAACCTCATTGCTACTTTAAAAAAAAAAAAAAAAAATCAAAAAGTAGCTAGGTGTGGTGGTATGTGCCTGTTATCCCAGCTACTTGGGAGGCTGAGGCAGGAGAATCGCTTAAATCCAGAAGGTAGAGGCTGCAGTGAGCCAAGATTGAGCCACTGCACTCCAGCCTGGGTGACAGAGCGAGACTTGGTCTCAAAAAAAAAAAAAAGGAGAGAGATCCAAGATGGCCGATTAGCAACAGCTCAGGAATGTAGCTCCCAGTGAAAGCGCAGAGAACGAGTGGACGCCGCACTTTCCGAGGAATTTTTGTAGCCCACAGACCGGGAGATTCCCGGCAGAGGAGCCACACGGGTCGCCAGCGCGACTCTTTTGGCCGGCGTGGCTGTTTTGCCGGTGCCCCAGCGCGGCGCTTCCCGGTGCGGAGTGTACGGGACGGACGGGCTCGGCTGGTCCCATCCCCACAAGGAAAACAGCAATTGGAAGCGCTGCAGACTGAGAGTCTCACAGCAAGCACAGCGAACTCGGGAAGGTCCGGCTCT